>PVKC010008457.1:0-28056 GCA_004027635.1 Crocidura indochinensis | reverse complement strand
GGGGGTGGGGTGGGATGGAGGGAGATTTGGGACATTGGACATTTGGGACATTTGGGAATGTTGCACTGGTGAAGGGGGTGTTCTTTACATGACTGAAACCTAATCACAATCATATTTGTAATCAAGATGTTTAAATAAAGAAAAGAAAAGATAAAGTTAGCCAAAATCCTTTTGACATTTCTATTAAAGTCTGTTTTCTGAAAAGAAGTAGTACAATAGTTAAGGTACTTGCTTTGCATGTGGCTAACCTGGCTTTGATCCCAATTACTCTATATGAACCCTTGAGCCTCCCCAAGAGTGATCGCTGAGCACAGAGCCAGGAATAAATCCTGAACATAGCCATAGCCACATGTGGTCTCAAGTCAAAACAAACAAAATAAAGTGAAATAGGGCTCCTTCCTCCGTTTTGTGTAAGATTAGAAGTTCAGTTTTGGACCCTATGACTGATTTTACAGTCATCCAAGAGGAAAGTTATCTGGACTTCATAAATTACTTGGTTATATTCATGATACCTTTGTTTTGTTAAGATAGTAGACTGAGATAGCCTAAAATTAGTATTTTTATTCTTTGTGGGATGGAGGTAGTGTCCACATTTTGAGATGCTTAGTACTTAATTCTAGCTCTGCACACAGGGTTCACTGGTTGGTGCCTCAATGAATCATTTGGGGTGCTAGGGATATAACTTAGTTTTGCTTTGTGCAAGATCTTTTGCAAGCCCTACATGCATACTATTTCTACAGCCCATTTTTGGCAGCTGAGAGCCTAAGACTGACACATGGAAGTTAAAAAGACAAGAGACTTATAAGTATATTAGGGGAAGTAGACCAAATTAGGACTCTCTGCTAGTTATTGAATTTTATAAGGTAGAAAGTTTATTTTCATTGGAGAAATAGAAATAGAACTCTAACTTTAAGAAAGAATACCAGATGAAGAGAACTTTGACTTTAATGATCTTATAGACAAATTAGACAAATCTATCCATTAAGGAAAACAAGCTACTGTAAATAAGTGGTCAAATTTATTTTCTGTATTCTTATGAAATAATGAAAATGAATTAGGTGAGATACAAAGTCTATATCTATATGAGACTTTGAAAAATGTTTTCAGGTGCCCTGGAAAAAGCATTAATAGGAGAAAAGCTACGAACTGATAGATATCTGGACAAAACACATCTAGCAGAGAATTTATATCTAAAGTAGTTAAAATATCCTTCAAATATAGAATGAAGAAATCATATAAATCTATTGAAACTGAACAAAAATTCAAATAGATGCATACTCCAAAGAAGAATATACAGATGCACATAAGCATATGAAAAGATGTTCAACATGATTTGACATAGAAAATTGCAAATCAAAGTAATAATGATATATTATTATCATCCTATTAGAATGGCTAAAAGCCAAAAACCTGACAATAGCAATTGCTGGCAACTATTTGGAACAGCAGGACTTCTTACTCAGAGCTTCTGGGAATGCAAAGTGGTGTAGCCTGTATATACGTTCTTACAAACGTAATAAACATACAGTTTGGCAGTCACATGCCTGGGAATTTACACAACTCTTTTGTAAGCCTATGTCCACACACATGCATACAAGGAAATGATTATATCAGCTTTCTTTATGATTATCAAGAATGTGGAAACAAAAATGTATGTATTAGGTCAGTGTGTCCACAGTTTTGTCAAACTGATGCATTCATATAGTGGAATATTATTCAGTAATAAAAATAAGGACATCAAACTATAACTTTATAAAATCAGATTATCAATCCTTGAGAAGTGAGATAGAAACATTTTGGGGGAGTAAAAAGGGTCTCCCAGAATGTGCTCAAATGGTCCAATAGGCTCTCCTGGATGGGGTGGTCTATTTAAGCCCTGTAATACTAGGGTATTCCTTGGTTGCCTCAATTAGACTTAAGGACCACAAGGAGTTTTGAGGATCAAACCCAGGAGGGCTGCATGCATTGCAAGTGTCTTCAAGCCAGTACTTTCTTCAGCATAGCATAGGTGACTTAATGCATATTGATAAGTGAAATAAACCAGTCTCTGAAGGCTAACTACAGTAGGATTTCCAATTTTATGACATTCTGGAATAGGTGAGCATTATAAAGGCAATAAAAATGAGCAGTTTCCAGAGAAATGAGAAAGGATAGGAACCTAGGGTATGTAAATATCAAGAGGGTTTATTTTTTTGTTAGATTTTTTTTCTTTTTTGGCTACGCACAGAGATATTGCTTTTGATTCTGCACTAAAGATCATTCTTGGAGGTGCTTAGAGGACTGTATGATAATCTGGAAAATGAATTTGGGTCAACTATATGCAAGATAAGTGCTCTACCACTCTATTATGCTATCATTTATTATATATCATATTATATATACCACTTTATTATATTGTGCATCTGTATATTCTTCTTTGGAGTATGCATCTACTTGAATTTTTGTTCAGTTTCAATTGATTTAAATGATTTCTTCATTCAATATCTGAAGGATATTTTTAACTACTTTAGATATAACTTCTCTGCTAGATATGTGTTTTGTCCAGATATCTATCAGTTCGTAGCTTTTCTCCTATTAATGCTTTTTCCAGGGCACCTGAAAACATTTTTCTTATATACATATAGACTTTGTATCTCACCTAATTCATTTTCATTATTTCACTCTGGCTTATGCTTCTATTTTTATTTATATACAATTTTTGTTGTTTTTATTTGCTTGTTTGTTTTTGAGGAAATAGAATGATCCTAAAATATGATAGTGGTTATACTATACATTTGCCAAAGTCAAAGCACTGGGAAGAATAAAACAAATTCTCACATACTGGATTTTGGTGCTGTAACAGAGTTTTTGTTAAATTTTATTATTATACTATCATTAAGAAGAAAAGTTATGATTTGTTTATTAAGGCATACTCCAAATTACTGATTTTTTTCTGATCAGGGAAAGATACTGTTTAGATTATGCAATAATAAAACCTAAGTTTTTTATTTATAACGATACATACTAGATGACTGATGGTTGTAAGAATGTTTTCAAAGTCTAGCTTTGGGATCCCTTTATTTCAAAACTTGTTTCTCCTTAGTCATTGACACCTGAATGATAATGACACATTCACAAAATGACAACATGTACCTTGTTTCATGTACCTTGCGTCTTAAGGCCCTGGTGAATAAACACAGTGGTTAGAAGTGTTGTTGGAAGTTATTTTATACCATAACCAGTACTAATACCATAAAGATAAATATGAATGGTTGCCTATTTTGCAAAACCATATGACCTTTTGAATCATATTGCAAGCACTCCTCTTGAATCTTATACAAAGCCTCTACCTATGATTCCCTATACTTAATCTTCGTATAACATCATGGAAAATCAATCCAGATTATTTGTTCAATTTTATTTCCTTTTGTGGACAGTGGGGTGAAGGGGTCGGATTTAGGCAAGGTATGCTAATCTTTTCATTTTCATCCTGTAATGTTCATGGTTTCTTCCTGCTTCAGTCAATGGAGGACTAGATGTGGAGCAAGGGAGCAAATTAGGGTAAGCCATAGAAGAGGCATCTTAAATTTTGCACTGTTTCTCTGACCCTGATATTTCTGAAGTGAAAGGGCAAAGACTAAGATAATCAGCTAAGAATAAAAATGAGAAGGTCATATTTGAGAGAGAAAACCAAGTATGAAATACTTATCCAGACAATGTAGAATACTTGTTGAGATGCTTTAGAACTCACTTGTAACTCAGGGGAAGGAATTATAGAGAAGCCAATAGGGAGGATGATATATTCTACTCCAGTTATGGTTAGCCAAGTAAATGTAGAGGAAGAGTGGATGGAAATTGGATTTGAGCAGGAGTGCCATTTACCAAGCAAATAGTAGGAATTGAGAAGATTCAAGGAAACGATGTGTATAAGAGGATGATTATAACACTGGACCATGGATTTGAACCTTTGTAGATGAGGCAAGAGAACATCAAAAGTTGCTAAGGTTCAAGTGATAAATGATAGTCAATAGCATGAAAAGCTCATTAGGTTGAAGGACTGTTAGGATTGGGACCACGAAGAAATTAACTAGAAAGATACCAAAAGGTAAGAAATTATTAGATAAATGGGAGACAGTTAATAGCAATCATTTCTTTTAGAACTTATTATTAGACTAATTGGTTGAGTGGCATTGAGAAATGGATCGGTAAGAGAAAAGTTCAAAGACCTTGGAGAGTCATCATTTATATGTCTGTCCAAATCTGAAGTGCTGAGAGGAATAGTGAATTGAGTGACTATGAACAAGTCATAATATCATTAAGAAGTGAGGAACACATTTACGGATCAAATATATTTAGACAACAATATGAGTAGACAAATAGGTAAAAAGGTAACAGATAAAACTGGGGACAAGAGTATGTGTTTTTCTCACAGATAACATGGGTTCAATCCCCAGCACTTCTTATGACTCTTAAGTCCTTCCAGGAGTGATTCCTGAGCACAGATCCAGAAGTAAGCCCTGCTGGGTGTGTCTCCCCCAAAACAAAGAAAATAAAACAATTTCATATGGGAATTAAATAAGGTTGTGTGATACACATATGGGCATTTATTATATATATTGAATATATTTTAAATTGCCTATAATTACCCATAATAGAATACTTTTCATAAATTATATATAATTACTTATTCATTTTGAAGAAAGTATTTGGCAGTGCTGGGGCTACCAGGAATCTAATTGGGGTAGGGGTATACAAGGCAAGTATCTTAGTTCCTGTATTATCTCTTTGGTCATATACTTTAAAATATAATAATATAAAATAAACTACTGAAGAAAAGTAAAAGAATACATTCATATAATGTACTTTATCACTATCATCAATTGACATTTATGTGAAAAATGTGCATAAATGAATCTATGCAGTTCAAGTATTGGCTGTTTAAGGGTCAACTTGAATTTGATACAGTGGAATAAAAATTATATAACTTCTGGATTTGAAAAATGCTGCTCAACTGCCATAAACTTTCTCTGTTTTAATTTTGTCTTAGCCTTATAATTTGTAGTCTATAACTCTTCCATCATCCTCCCTGGTTGTATCAATGATCAATTTTTCCTTCCTGTATCACATGTTTTGAAAACTTAAATACATCTCAGTTTTGCAATTTTGTGAATTGATGCATGTTAGAGTAGTTTTCATATCTTCTGAAGTAGAAACCTCTTGAGCACAATATATTAATTTAGCTTCATATTCTTGATTACATTATCAAATTTAGTGATTTATAAATATAAGTAGAAGCAAAATGACTTTATATTCCCTATATTTAGATTCCATAAGATATACATGAATTATAAAAGTTTCTTTTTTTTCTTTTTGATTCCCCTCCCCATGAATTATAAAAGTTTCTAAAGAAAAGTTTTATTCTACCTTAGAAAATGTTCAACACAGATATATGGAAGATATCAAATGAAAGGGCCAGCTGGTGAGAGTGCATAAAATTCTTTATTTAGAACAATAAAGTATATGTATATATAATGTAATTTAAAATTCAAACCTGTATAAAAAAGGGTCAGGACATATACCTATTTTAAAAAGTACACGAACAGTATATACACATCCACATCACATTTTACAACCCTTTTTGTTTAATTAAATTTCAGTCATAATAAAACTATTTAGAATAGTGCTGACATACATTTACATGACAATATGCAAACTCCAATCTATGACTGAACTAGCAATATATTTGTGCATTCATCTACATGTCTGAATATTTCTCAAGTCCACTGATTTAAAAATTAGTGGCAAGGGACACTATCATCACACATTAATCCTTAGCATATAGGAGTTCTTCTTATATATTATTGATATTTCCATCAGAAATTTTAATTTAGAAGGCCTGATAGCTCAGACAACAGGTAATTAAAATACTGTATTTTGTTTAAACAAATTTACTTTTAAAACCATCATAAAGATGTTATTGGAGATGACAATCATACACTTACAAGACTTAGAAAAATGTTTTAGGATCCTGAATGTTCATTTTAATATGGATCATTTCTAAAAGCTCATCTTGTTAGGAAAGAAAAGTACCATTATCTTCACTTTATAAACCAAAGGGTTTCCAAACTCGTCAAAGCAAGGTAGCAACATTGTCAAATATCTGATCAAATACCACAGATGAAGAAGTTCAGGTTTTCAATCAAATATTCTGCCAGGTAAGTATGAATGTTTATATTTTAATGTGAAATATAATTATAATAGTTTTAAAATAGTTTTAAAGAACAGCAGCTTCCTCAAGACTCACATCCCACTTTACAATTTTGAATATAATGTATGGATGAGCCCTTTCCAAATGGATTCTAAATGATTTTTTGGCATTCAAAAATACTCTGAGTACTTTTACATTTTCTGCTTTAAGCTTTTAATAAAATGAGACCATTTAAGTGCTTAATTTGGTGCATTTCCAAATGTTACACATATCTTACAGCATCTCTTCCTGACTAAAATGTACTTGTAGTTTTCATTTTTGGAAGGTAATCCAAAACATTTACTCACGCAAAGGAAAAGCCATCTCCTGTATAAATATATCCAATTCACCTTACATTACCGTACTTCACTTTTACTAATGGACTATTTACATTAGAAACAACACCAGCAATGACTTTGATGTTCAAATTACTTAAAAAGCGATCAGGGGAGTTCATTTTGTGTTGAATAGTTTGGACTCGATTTTGCTTTTTCTGCTATTCATTTAGCGATAAACTTCATACCTAAGGTGTGACCTCTGAGTTCATAATATAAGCTAAAAATGAAGATCCATGGGGTCATAGAGGTGGTGCAAGCAGTAGGGCATCTGCCTTGTGTGCACTAGCCTAGGATGGACTGTGGTTTGATCTCCCAGCATTCCATTTGGTCCCCTAAGCCAAAAGTGATTTCTGAGCACATAGCCAGGGGTAATCCCCGAGTGTCACCGGGGGTGGCCCCAAAACAAAACAAAATAGAAAAAATGAAGACCCATAAGGTTTAATGATTGACCAGAAACAATCAAATGGTAGAATGGGGTTTTCTGATCATTTTTACATCCTAGTTTTATATCCCATTGTACCAAACTATCCCTATGAAAATATAACTCTTTGCTTTAGAAGGATCTGGAATGAGTAAGCTTTGTGTGGGAATGATTTTTTATACCCAAAGCTGACAGGAAAACCTTAATATCTATGAAGTTTTCATAATATTTTTGTTAATTTAAGTGAACCAAAACATGCTACTGTTTCTCCTAGTCAAAGTGATTAATTCTAACCAAAGCAAACACTTCATAATTGACACTTTTTCCACACATTTTTATTTTTCATAGGCCCAATCCTTTTTAAGAGGCCATTTTCATACGGCATTAAAATTTACATTGTCATAGGCTCATTAATAAAATGGCAGAGAAGGACCAGAAAGATAACCCAACAAGTTGGGTACCTACATTTTATGTGAGAGGCCCAGGTTTGATCCCTAGCACTACATAGTTCTCCAAAGCAGCACCAGGACTCACTACCAAACACAGAACCAGGAGGAACCCATGAGCAATGCAATGTGTGGTCCCCAAACAAAACAAACTCCCCAAGATGGCAATGTGGTGGTAATTATAGCAGTCATTTTTTTTGGGGTGGGGGGTTGTTTTTCAGGCAACACCCGGTGATTCTCAGGATCACTCCTGGCTTTGTGCTCAGAAATCTCTCCTGGCTTGGAGAACCATATGGGATGCCAGGGATAAAATCCAGGTCTGTCTTGGGTCATCTGCATGCAAGGCAAATGCCCTGCCGCTGTGTTATCACTCTGGCCTTCATAGGAGATAATTTATAAAAAAAATTCAGGACCACTTTTCTATTGCTGTTTGCAATCATTGTTCATCACAGAGCCTTTTGAAGACATGGTTTCTACCAAAGGCTGCAGAACTCTGAGTATACTTTATTATATGAAGATTTCTGAGATCATCATAAATGGAATTTTTGAAAAAGCAAAAGAGAACCATCAGATACATGGCACCAAATAAAAAGATGATTTTATGGTTTATGATGTACTTAGATGTTTTCCATGAGTTACGAAGGATATTCAGAACACATTTCAGATAAAATAAGCAAAGATATATATATATATATATGTGTATATATATTTAATCTGTAAGCAGATATGACAGTTAATGCCCAAGCACCAGCATTCAAAATAATGTTCAGCCTTTTTTTTTATTATTTGTGCACTTTATTGAACTTCAGTGTTTTTAAAAACTGATAATCCAAGTAACTCTCAAGAAATGAATACATTTTAGTTAGGCAGGACACCATGCCAGATTCATAACTTGCTGAATTTTAAGTCTATTGATTATGATCATGTCCTTGAGTGTTAAGACCCAGCATTGAGAACAAAAGTACGTTTATTGTACTTTAAATTCAAACTTCTAAAACAGCATTTCCACATGCCTAAGAAAATTTAAACCACTAGCTACATAAAGCAAACTATTAGACTGAGAAGTACCAATCTTCTTAGCCTACACACATAACTCATATTCATTAATCTAGATAGACTTCCCTCACAACCGTCAGTGTTACACACTCAGACATGTTCTTTTCACACTTAAACTGACCTCTAGTTTGATTAGGGAATATCCAAGGGCCTTGTTAATGTAGCTTCCCATTGTATCTTAGAGAAATAACTAGAAGTTGGAGACTCACAGTACATCAGAGAAGGAAGTGGTGGTAGAAATCATGTGGGCTCTTTAGTACAAAAAGAGAGCAAAGGCCACTTATGGGAGTAGTATTTGCATTAGCTTTGAGCATACGCTGAAAGCTAACAATACTAGAAATTGTTGGACTTTTGAAATCAAAGGAAAGGTCTCAGTTTTTCATGTCCCTTTGTATCACATTGAAATGGTCATCTAATAATATATATGGAAATATTGTTGACACAACTAGTAAGATAGAATGAACAGGAATTCCTTTATGTGTATGATGATTGAGTGAAAGAACCTTCATCAAAATACAAGCCATAAAAAATCATTTTCTGTCTTTAGTCAAATGTTCCATTACTCTTGAAAAAAATTGGCAAAGGGAACTCACATAATATCTGACATGTTCTAGTTTCCAAAGCTTAATGTCCACCTTAAGAATTCTTTTCAAGTTCACTCAGCACATGACAAACGCTGTGAGACATCTTAAATAACAAACTGACATGCACAACTACATAAAGCTCTCTTTTTATTCTTAATTCATAGACCTTAATTAATATAGAGTGCCTGATTTTTTAAATAAATGGATTCTTTAAACAAATATTGATGAATACACTATAAATAGTTTCCGATTCTTTGCATTCTTGTAAAAAGCCAAGTAACCTAGTTCTCAATACCCCACTTACCATGGTGTAGTTCACTAACCTTAGTTATTAAATATAATTTATTTTGACTTTCTCCCATGGAAATGAAAAAGGGACTTTCAGATATTCCAAAATTTCTCCAAAGTCCCTTTATTTCACTTTTTAAGAACAGCTGTAGAATATACATGTTTCATAATAATGTTTTTGCAAGCAGGAGTTATACACTCTATAAAGGTCAAAAGAAAAGGCTGACTTTGCCAGGGATGCCACATCTTTGCCTCAGTGGTTTGTCCTGCCATTTAAGGGCCAGAGCATCTTCCTGGGATTAATCTTTCAGAAAGACTTTCCACTTGGCAAAGTCATCCCTATTCTAATATTGGCTCCCTTGTAAGGACAGATCGAGCCATCATATCCATTTGTCTCATAAGAAATAGGGAAAGTGAGAAGAGTTCAATATCACATCCAGATTACCCATCAGTTGCTTTAGCCTGATGAATCTACTCCAATCATATTGACATCACTGCTCTACCTACAGTGGTTGATACTATGGAGTTTCTGTGTTTATTTTTTTTTAAACTAGATCTCTTTGAGAAAACTGTATTACCCACCCTCCCCACAATCCAGGCTGAAATCTAATTTGCAGAGATCCAAAGACCTAGATACTGCAATGTTAACTGAAAAATAAAGCTATGTGTTTGTTGTTGTTTGTTTTGTTTTTCAGCAATTAGACATTTCTGGAGGCATGCAAAATGGTGCGTGCAGTCAGCAACACAGGCTTTCTCTACCAGCATCAGTGGCAACTTGGAAATGACACAAGTCCCCCAGGTCCTTAAAACAGAGTCCTGCTCCATGCAAAGTCTTCTTTTTAGATGATGAATTCAGTGCCAGTTTCACAGTAAAACACTTGGTTCCAATTTCTGAATCATCCAAATACAGTCATGGGTAGCAAGAAGAGAAGAAGATGTGGTCTGTCACTCCAGACAGAATATGAATTGGTTTAAAGCGGCTTCATTTATGAAGCAAACATGAACTGTTACTGCCTAGAGATAAGAGAAAGCAAACAAACAAAAAAAAGAGAAGAAATTATGGCCTAGTTACTTTGGGATCTGCTCATTCATTCTCCAAAGCTAATTCATAAGACCAGAGAACCACTAATAGACTTACCACATAGCATACAGTAGGCTTAAAGGAACAAAATAAATGTTTTCCTAGATTCCACATGCAATCTCTTTGTGAGCTCTCTGGTAACACATAACATGATCTTAGATAACCATACTACTTATGGATCACTTCCTCCTATTAAAATAAAAGCTCCATGAAGACACCAAGCCTTGCCTACCTTTTCTACTGCCATAGACAGCCACCACAACAAGGTCTGGCACAAAATAAACACATAGCAAAGAGTTTCTTGAACATGGGAACTAGAGCACTGTGGCTGTCACACCTCTGGGCATACTGTAGATGATTTGTTGGTGCTAAGAGGGTTCTACCATCTTCTTGGGTTTTCCCTAAGAAGCATGAAAAGATTTAAAAGACAAAGGCAGTTTCTAGCAAGTGTAGAAGATGAGGAAGCTGGAGGGGGCAAAGAGGTGGGAGGTAGAGGGACCTGGGACCATTAGGGAATTTGATTACGGATCACCAAGAACTTTTGATCATTGAACGGCACTAGTATCTTGGCCGTTACACTAAGGGGTAGAAACCTCTTCTATCAACTGCATATCAGCAACAGGAAGATCTCATTGGATACTGTCAGGCAGAAAAAGGAAAGACAAATGTTGGCATAACACCCCAACAGAGCCTCTGGGCAACTACAGTTGGCCTCCTCACAGCTTCTTATGCATGTTGAAGCATGAGCAAACACAGACTTCACTGGAGCCCTTTGTCAGTGGAGTTATGCCACTGAACTTTTAGATAAAAAACTTTTAGCTTTCACATTTTTTCAACTTTCAAGTAAAGCTGAAATACTGCCATGTCTATTATTATTATTGCTAATACCTTTACACATTCTCTTTCATCACAAGTCCTAAAAGATATGCTGATTTAGTGTTCCTTTCCAATCTCTTTCCTTTGCTCCCTAGCTTTGTCCTTATTAATCAATCCCAGATTCATCTATCGCTGGTTATAAAAGATTTCAGGCTATTGTATAATCATGTAAAATCCCACAGTATGAGCAATCAGAGCTACAATATTTCTTTTTTCTTTCTAAATAGAATGCACTGAAAACTGCATCACGTGGCAACCTAAGAGACCTCAAGAAATTAAGAGAATCTGTGCTTAGGAAGCAGAATTAAATCCTGAAAGAAAAATAGTTTATGGAAACTTAAAATACATGTCAGATACTCTGCAAATTAAGCTTGGTTAGAAAAGTAAAAAGAAATGCCAAAAGGGGGCCAGGCCGTGGCGCTGGAGATAAGGTGCCTGCGCTAACCTAGGATGAACCGCGGTTCGATCCCCCATTCCCCATATGGTCCCCTGTGTCTGCCAGGAGCGACTTCTGAGCGAATAGCCAGGAGTAACCCGAGTGTCACTGGGTGTGGCCCCCCAAAAAACCCCAAAAAACAACAAAAAAAAGAAATGCCAAAAAAAAAAGGTTTTTTTTTTCATTAAATACTATGAATAAGTTGAAGTTCTAAATTTAATGATAAAGATGTAAACTTATAATTTTATATTTGGTTTGTCCCTGGTCATAGGTATTACAATGAAAATGCCTATACTTAAAAGCTGACTACTATTTTTCACAGAACTGATTTTTTTAAATAATAACAATCTACATTGTATTCTTACAACTTTATGAACTAATCAGGATATTATTTCCTCGTTAGAATTAAAAAAATTAATGCCTGAATAAGACCTGACTCATATAAGAACCTACAATTAGTTGATTTATAAAGTTAATGATTGAGCCTGAATCTCTTTCATTAGATCAGAATATCTTTTCAAAAAGAAATCACAAAAACAAAACTTCCAAATTCCAGAAATGCTTAAGAGATGTTTGGTAGGTCACAGATCTTATCAATTATAAATTGATCACTCCCAAGTCTTGTGTACTAAATTACCAAATTTTACTTGAAGTCATCCAGAATCCAATCCTTGGTTTCTCCATTCTTAGATTTATTTAGAAACTTCCAGATTGTGGTGTCTTTTTTATTGTTGTTGCCTGTTTTTGTTTTATTTGTTTTGTTTTGGTTTTGAGGTCACTCCTGGCAATGCTCAAGGGTTACTCTTGGCTCTGCCCTCAGAAATTACTTCTAGTAGTACTTGGGTGACCATATGGGATGCGGAGGCAGATAGAACATGGGTTGTCTGTGTGCAAGGCAAACGTCCACCAGCTGTTCTAAAACCCTAGCCCCTGAATGTGTTTCTTTTCTGAATTTCTTTACTAGTCTATCTTGTTAAGAGACTGTAGAAATACTACAGAGATAAGGCACTTGTCTTGCACTTCGCTGAGCCAGATTTGGGCCTTGGCAACCCATATGGTCTCTAGAGTCCTGCCAGAAGTGATCCCTAAACATAGAGCCAGAGATAAGTCTTGAGCACCACCATATGTGGCCCAATATAAAAAAAAATATTTTTTACGATTCTGGGCTAACTCAATGCACAAACTGATAGGTATCTACAAACTCAAACTGTCCTTCAGACAAACTGTCCTTCAGTCCTTCCATGCCTAACTAGTCATTTTCCTTATGGTTAAATCAAAATTCTTTGTAGCTGACTCCCAAATAGAACTTTATTATTTCCAGCCCTGACTTTTCTCTGAAGATCTAGTCTTGGCCACTCATCAATATTTCTTCCACCTTCCACCATTCACTGCACCACTACTGATGAGTCCCTAGACTCCAAATCATCTTTGAATTCTGCTGGTGATGATAACCCTCACATCCCATGAGTAATTTGGGCTATTGATTCATTTCCATGTAGCGTTTCCAAAATGGCACATGATTTCCTGTTTATATGCTCCTGACCCTAGTTCAAGTCATCATTTTCTCTCATCTGTTGGAAAATTGGCTCCTAAGTCGACTTTCTGACTCCAGTACACCACTCCCCACCATCTGGCCATACCCTTCCTAAACCTTTGCTTTCATTGTGTCATTCTCACTTTTTCAGAACCCTCCAATGACTCCTTATAGTACTAGAGTGTAAATCCTACTCTTGGAATTCAGTCCCTTTTATAAATAGTTACCAGCCCTTTGCTTTCATTGTAACCCTTCTGTGTCAATAATGTAGAACTCCAATGGTCTAAACCAATTCTTGTAGCTGGATAATTCCTTCAATATTTTTAATAACATTTACCAACCACCCAAGACTCAGTTCAGTACAAAACCGACACCCTTCTTCTGTTGATAGTGATTTCTCTCTTCAAACAATTCTGAATGGCCAGCATCAGTATCTGAGATCTGTATAGATGCACTTTGTTCAACCACAGACCTGTTCAACCTTTCCTTTGGTCTTTTATTGTAGACAATTTTGGTTGCTTCTAAAACATTGTAAGCTTTAAGTTTCCTTATAAAAAAGATTCCTAAGGCATATATCTTACTTTATTTTTTGTAAGTTATGTTATTTGGGAACATAGCTACTTATAAGCTTTGCATTCAACAATGTACTTGTTAGAATACTATTTATGGGAAGAACAAAATGCAAACCTTTCTGATTTAGTATACCCAATTTCTTTCTCTAAAAAGATTAGGGGTGAGAGAAGATTGCTGGGTCACACCCGGCAGAGCATACTCCTGGCTCTGTGCTCAGGGATTACTCCTAGAAGTACCTAGGGAACTATATGTGCTGCTGGGTCTTTGAAACATGGTCAGCCATAGGTAAGGCAAGCATCTGATCTCCTGTCTGGTGTGACAACTTTTGATTATCTGACACAATGACTACTTGATATACATAAGTTACTAGACTAAATGGTCTCTGAACCTTGTATATGGGCACTTTTTTGTTCGCTACCAAATACAATTGTTTCTCTTGGAATAAACCAAAAGAAAAACTTTCCATCAATTTTATTCTAACATCATTATAATTCTGAAAGACTCATAAAAGTATATGTCCAAAATATAACCTATAAAATGTATTTGGATTTTTTTTTTTTTTTTTTTTTGGTTTTTGGGTCACACCCAGCAGTGCTCAAGGGTTACTCCTGGCTCCATGCTCAGAAATTGCTCCTGGCAGGCACGGGGGACCATATGGGGCACCGGGATTCGAACTGATGACCTTTTGCATGAAAGGCAAACGCCTTACCTCCATGCTATCTTCCGGGCCCTGTATTTGGATTCTTAAAAAAAAAGAGAGAGATAAACGCACTCTGTTCCCTATTAGCTTATGGTTTAAAGGAAGACAGAGAGTGTGCTGTGTAGATATGTCCTACTAAGAGTTATATGACAGGTAAACAGGGGAACATGAAGACATTGCCTTCATTTGGAAAATCAGATTTTGAAATATGGCAGTATTAGAAAAAGCTTTGTAGAGATGAAAACTATGTAGACTTAGGAAAGAGAAAATCTCAATTTCATTTATTTTGCACCTACTCCTTGTTTCCAAATAAGTCAGGTTTTCTTTGACTTGCAATAAATTCATATTGTTCATAAACAGTACTTAATATTTTTTAAAAAGAAATAGGTTATTTCTGATATGATCATAATGCCCCTTGCTATTGATCCAAGTATATAAAAATAAAAAAATAAACCCTATTATTGTTAAAGAGATTTTAAAATTACTTTATTGTGATGAAAACTTTTAACATGACCTTTACCTCAACACTCTTTTCATTTTTATTGGAGGAGTGGAGCCCAATTATTTCTCCTGACTGGTCGCTGAAATTGACCTCAGGCCTCCCACATGTAAAACACACAGCCTATTGAATGATCTCTTGGCCCCATCTATATATTTTAAAGATAATATATAGCATGGCATCATTAACTATTGCCTAATGTATATAGGTTTCTGAAATCTATGCATTTTGGAAAAAAAATCTTACATCAAAGTGATTATCTTCCTATAATTTAACTATACTTTCATTTCAGATTTATTCATTCACTCAGTCAATGATTACTGATTGCCTACGAGGCATAAACAACAAGGAACATGCTTAGGAGGAGATTTAGCAAGAACCAGAAGGACTGGGGTTTGGTCCTGACTGTAGCCCGACTAGTACACATCAAGTGTAAGCCACCTGACTGTGGTGACTTTAAAATACCACAAGGAAAAACCACATGATTAAAGAGCTGTGTGGTCAAACAGGAACCCAGTCATATAATCCAAAACCAAATACCAAAAGACATTACATTTTCCTTTAATACTCAATTAACCATTATATGTGCGGTTTGTAATGTCTGGCTTAGGGACACCAAGAAAACCAATAGCAAAGAAATAATGAGGCTTGTATTGCAGCAAAAAAGCAAAGGCCTAGAAATAACTTTCTAGGAAAAATTATTTCAGCTTGAGCAATGTTGCTCAAGATGAAAGAATTGACCAAATGGTCTTTTCATTTACATATTTTTAAGGAAAGATGATTTTACAGCCTAGCATAGGAAAAAGAGAGATGCAAGCTTTGGAGACAGAGGCAAAGGGCATGACCAAAGGACAAAAAGTTCTAAATTGAAGCATTAGAAAAATGGGAGGCATTGTTACTACAATGTTTTACCATGGAATGTTGAAAATGATGTTCTATAAATAAAGGGAGCTCCTGGGGGAGGCTTATCAAGACCTTAATGACTCAGTTCTTCTAAGAGAGTTTCTATTTGAAAAATCAGAATTTGGAATATACGATGGAAGTGAAAAGTAGAAGGATGTACAAGGAAAGAAAGGCAGGTTCAGCACAGATCATGTGTGGAACTAGCTAAGAGGGACCATAATCTGTAATACATCATGGTCAAAAAAGTGAAGATTTGGAGGAGGAGAACATTCATGACCATCACTGTAATAATGTGTGCTTGGGATACTAAGGGGGAGTTTGACCACTAATTCCTATTTAGCAGCCACTAACTCTTATTTAGCGGAAGTGACAAGAGAAGATTTCAATGTTGTTTGAGGTTAGCAGTTCTAGAGAGCCACACAACTGTGCTCAAATATGGAAGTGAGAAATGATCGGAGATGAGATATGAACATCCATGATGAGGATTGTAGTCTTAATTCTCTTTCATGAAACACATACTCCAAATCAGTACCCTTTTGTTTTGTTTTGTAGTCCCTTCTGGCAGTGCTCAGGGTTTCCTCCTGGCTTTCATTATTGGAGGACTTCAGGGGTTAAAACTCAGGTCAGCTTTGTGCAAGACCAATTGCCCTATCAGCTGTAGACTCGCTCAAGTACCCATCAGTGCTTTACATCCAGTGTGACCCACACTTTGAAAGATGATGATACTAATTTGCTACCTATTCCATGCCAAATAGTACTTTTATCTTGGCAGTTTTTTTAAGATCTGTTTTGAAGTCATACCCAGAGATGTTCAGGGAGTACTCCTGGCTTTACACTCAAAAATGTCTCCTGACAGTGCTTGGAGGTCCACATGGTATGCAGGGATCTAATCTAGCATCTAATCTAGACACCTGCTGTGTCTCAGACTCCAAGTGTGTTTTTGTTTCTTTTCTTTCATCAGTCATACCCAAATGTGCTTAGGATCCTGGCTCTATGCTCAGCAATCACTCCTAGTGGGACCTGGGAACCATATGTGATGTTGAAGATGGAACTTAAGTTCTCTACACACAAGATAAGCACATTACCCACTGTCCTATGTCTCTAACTTCTGCTAAGACACTTTGATTTCTTTTTCTATCTATTAGTTTATTGGCTCACACCTAGTGATACTCAGGGCTTATACTTGGCTCTGGGGTTACTCCTGCCTGTGCTTGAGGAACAAAATACAGTGTGGTACAAGGGACCTAAGTAGGATAATCCTACTTAGGTAAATTTCTACTTAGGTAAATGCCTTAGCAAGTCTACTATCACTCTGACTCCCTTTTTTCCTATTATAAAAAAAGAAGATAAGTAGTGTTGGTTATCATTCAATTCAATATAAAACAAGTGGTATATAATTTCTATAATCTTAGAGTAGTCACGTCGAATTAACATTTATTTTATCATGGTATTATTTTAGTTATAATTTTCTCTAGTCCCCTCGTCTAATTTGATTTTCTCACTCCAAAATTAGTTAACACTCAGCAGTTAATTTTTTGTGTATTTCCCATAGAAGATAAATCCACTAGTCAGGTCTAACATGGCTTGCCTTTCAAAACCTGAAAAAACACAATGAATTAGATATGCACCATCTAGTTAGTTATGGAACAGCCTCGGTTAGCACACTGTCGCCAACCTCATAGACTTCACAACTGCTCTTTCTAAATTTCTGTGCATATGATGCTGTTGTATTTCACTTTTTTTGGCTTAAATTCTGAAAACTTACCAATGCACGAAAGCAACAGTGTTGATAAAAGCCACAATTACACTTGAAACTCTCTCTCTTTTTCTTGCAACATACTGAAAAACAACAAGAGAAAAATCAGCTTATTTGCTTTTAGACAGAAGTACACCATGATCTGGGCATATCAAAGGGAGCTTTTCTGTAAATACAATAGCTAAAGATTGCAAAATTGAGTGGGAAGGTGAGAATACTTCCAATAAGTATTACTATAGGAAAGTGGGAGCTACTTTCTGCAAGAGTTTGCCCAAGTATTAAGAACAAACTATCCTTCTACATTCAGAAACAAATACTAAGATGCAAACATATCTCTATAATATGCATAGGTGTACAAACAGATATGATATGAAAAGAACATTATAAATGGAAATAATCACTGAGTGGAAATCAAAGTACTAATGATAAGGTAATACAGGGCTAGGGAAAGTTACCAAAGGTGGCTATAGTACATGGCAATACATCCTAAGCAATTTTTTGTCCTTAGTTTTGAGGAAAATATTGAATATTTTGAGCTGATTTTATGTTAACATAATTTTATTACATTACATTAACTACACAAAGGAAAATCACTGAAAGTATCTTGGAGAAATTACTTCCATCATAATGTATGAGCCAGGGTTCATAATGAAATAAAAGGAACCAGTGGATAAAAGAGCAAGCAAATTTTTGAAGGCTAGAGAAAAGCCCAACCCTATTGCTGCAACTCAAGTCAAGGGCCAACAGGGACATGGATGAAGATAACTAAAAATGCCAAAGAGATAAATCTGAAAAGAAAGCCAACAGGGGAAGAAGGAAAATTAAGCCAATACCCCTGTCATAGCTTTGCCACCAGGCATTTCTGCCAGATTCTATGACTAGAACAATGAAGAAAACACTGATGATGAATTGGATACCTAGAAAGGGCTATAAAAACAGTTCTGTAAAGATCACCTGCAAGGAAATAGACATGTAGGAAATAGACATGGAAGGAAGAATGAGTTCAGAAACTCAGACACCTACAGACTAGGGAAATGCTGCCTGGGAACTGAGAAGGTACTATGAGAAATGGTATCAAGCTTACATAGGCGCCCAATTAGCTAAACGAAATACCTGATCTCATTATCCTCTTCGTGAATCTGTATATTTTCTGTCCTTGTAAGATTTGGTTGTTTCTTCTAAAAAAAGAACAATAAGAGCATCTGTAAACATATCAATGAATGGTGTAATAGTTAACATATCTAATCTCTACCTTTTTTTTTTTTTGCTGATTTGGGGTCACACTCAGAAGTAACTTGGAGATTACTGCCACTGTATGTGTTGGAGGAATGATTCTCAGTGGTGCTGGGGCAGACCATGTGATAGGTACCTAGAATGGAATCTGGGACTCTCATGTGCAAAGCTGAACTCTAGTCCTTTGAACCATTTCTTGCCCTATTATACTTTTCATTTTAGGTAAATAACTCCAAAAATATTTCAGTAGACAGCAAATAAAATACTCTTAGAATCCAAAAATGATTTAAAATTGTACAGAGTTACTAAGCTGACATTTGGGAGATGTGAAGCTGAGAGAATACTAAAGATAAAAAAGACTTAAAATTGAAGGGACATTTCCAAAAGTTGAGTCACAATGACTCAGCACATTGAAAAATTTTAGACAGGCTTTTAATGGGAAGAGTAGATATCCCAAATAGCAAGATAATGAAAAGTCAACTCTATTTGATTTTAAGCACAGGATACAACTTTCAGCATATGTGCTTCCTCTTAATGTTCAGTTCATGCTATTAAAACCAATTTCCCAACCTTAAAGGATGCATTCTCAGCAGTAAAGTTATCTTCAGAGTGTTAACAAGAAATTGAGAGAACTTTCAAAAACCTAAAATTTTAGAGACTTAAATTAAGGTAGGTATTAATATCTCTTATCATTTTTTGGGAAAATTATATCTCAGAACTGATATGTTAAGATAGTAAGAACACAATAGGCTAGACACAGAAGGGACTACTTATGCCAGTAGTCCAGGGGGCAAAGGAGGGTTGATATGGGATGTATGCTGGGAACAAGGATGAAGGGAGAACAACATTGGTGGTGGGAATGCCCCTGATTCAATGTCACTATGTACCTGAATTACTACTGTGAATGATTTCTAATCCATTTTGATCAAAATAAAAATTATTAATAAAAACAAAAGTAAATGAAATAAACAAACCAACAAAAAATGTAAGAACAAAAAAGTTCAGAATTATTGACCAAGGGAAGAGAAAAGGAATACATACCTTCCAGTATAAAGCTCCAAAAGCAAAGCCAATCAGAAGAGAAAAGAATGCTGGCAAAACCAGGGTTGCCCATTGTAGGTTGGACTCTTCTGTGAAATTTGATCCCTTCCCTATAATTTAAAGAAGATGGCACTGAGCACAGTTAACACAGTATATTTAGTGTTGTTTTTACTCTGTGGTTGTTCCCAACTGTCTTCGCAATGAACTTGATCTATGTCTGAATAAAATATGTGAAATGCCGATTTTTCTGATTAGTACTGTTTTAGAGGTGGCAATACAAATCGATGTAGTCTCAAAAAGATAAAAGGGGAGGATGTGGGGGAGGAGCAGGAGGAGGAGGATGGAGGGGGGGGAAGGAGGAACAGTATGGACAGAAAAGAAAGCCCACAGATAGAAGGATACTGGACTTAGTTAAATGTTCAGACATAATGTCCAGAAACTTGACATATTCTTGGGAGAAAAATTACTGATACCATTTTAAGAAAAGATGTAGTATATGTCATTTCTTTTAATATGTTCTTAATTTATCTTGGTGAGAAATTTTAAAGATAGGGTTTTGAAACAACAGTGAAGGGTTTGTATACAGTAAAGTGATGTTTGGCTTGCCACAGTATATAGTTCTTCTGTATATGGTAGTGAGGGTAATTGTAGGTAATCATGCTTAGAACTGTGGCATTACTTCATCACATCTTCAGTCCACATTGACTGGATGATCAGTGGTATTTGATACTGTAATATGAACTAAAGGTTTGAATTTTTGACTTTTCAAGTTAGAAAGAACAGGTCTGAGTATAATTTTGGGCACCTCTGATCCTGCTTTACTCTTCCCTGAAAAGCAGAATGATTAGTGAATCAAAACAGGGTCTCTGACTCCCAACACAAAGCTTAACATTTAGAGAACTTTTTCCCGCTCTATTTCTTCTTTTTTACAAAAAACAACTTAGATATTGGAAAATGTCGACGCACATTGCAAAAATCTGCAAGAACTAAACCATCTGTTTTCTTCTGAAGATGTAATAAGCTTAGGAATTATCCATCTTCAACAACTATGCAATTGAAAAGTAAACTCAGAGAAGATGATCACTTTGGCTGTATTTTACGGTGCCATTTGAGTTACCAAGTCAGCAGTGGATAAAATAGTTGCTTCTTTTTAATGGCGGAGCCATATCCATAAAGCTTCCTTTATGGATCACTCCTTCTGTCCACTACTCTTACACCATCATAGGTTTCAGGGGTCACTCCTGACTGCACTCAGGAATCAATTCTGGCAGAGCTTGGGGGATCATATGGGATGCTGGGAATGGAACCCAGGTTGGCCAAATATAAACCAAATGCCCCACCCTCTGTACTATCTCTCCAGTCCCAAATAGACACCTATTTAACATTTACCTAACGTATATAATATAAAAACATATCACTGTCTGTATAAATACTGACAAAGGATTTAATCTGAGGGGTCAAAACCAAGTCTATCTATGGCGAAGAGAATAAGAATTATCTATTTCCTAAAAAAAATGATCAGAACTAAATAGCAAACCAAAGTTAATGACAACATAATCAAGATACCCAATCTATATATACACAAACGGGACCTGTTACACTAGCGGTCCAGGGGGCAAAGCGGGGAGGTATGGGATGCATACTAAGAACTGGGGTGGAGGGAGGGCAACACAGGTGGGAATGGCCCTAATTCACTGTTACTGTGTACCTTAAATATAACTGTGAAAGACTTATAATTTACATTGGTCACAATAAAAATTATTTTTTTTAAAAAGAATTATCCGACGTCAAGCAGAGCGACCGAGGTCGCGAACGAGATGCTGGTGGCCATGGGACCCTACGGACAGTCCCAGCTGAGCTGCTTCGCTTGCGTCAAGATGGGCTTCGTGATGGGCTGCGCTGTGGGCATGACGGCCGGGGCGCTCTTCGGCACCTTGTCCTGTCTCAGGATTGGAATGCGGGGTCGGGAGCAGATGGGCGGCATGGGGAAAACGATGATGCAGAGTGGCGGCACCTTTGGCACATTCATGGCTATCAGGATGGGCATTCAATGCTAATGGAGGTCATGGTTGCTTGTTACAACAATCCCCTCCCATAATTTCCAACCCATGTACTATAATAAAAAACTTGGGTATTAAAAAATAGAATTATCCATTTCCCACACAGTTTTTAAAATAATTAATTAATGAAATGTTTTGGCTTTGGGGCCACACCTGGTGGCACTCAGGGGGCTACGCCTCGCTCTTTGCTCAGAAAATACTCCTGACAGGCTTAGGGGACCATACGGGATGCCAGGAATTGGACCCTGATCGGCTGCATACAAGGCAAATGCCCCAAATGCTATGCTATCGCTCCCCCCTCCTGTTTCCCACATCTTATACTTTGGAGTAGAAATACCACTAATTTTATGATTCCAGTATTTTAAAAGAAGCTCTAATAATAGGGATGTGTGGTGTGTGTGTGTGTGTGTGTGTGTGTGTGTGTGTGTGTGTGTGTGTGTGAGAGAGAGAGAGAGAGAGAGAGAGAGAGAGAGAGAGAGAGAGAGAGAGAGAAAGAGAGGGGGGGAGCAGGAGAGGGAGAGAGAGACAGAGAGCAACAGAGAGAGATAGAGAGAGACAGGTCGAGAGAAGAGAAGGAAGATCTGGGCCAATGAATGGTGAATGTATAATGTAAAGGCAATAGAACCAGGTCTTTAAATGGAGTTTTTCACTCACATAACCATGATTTAAATCCTTAAGACCAATAGTTTCATGGCCCACTCCACAGTGTACATTTCCAGAGTAAGTTTTAAGCATCATAAATTGGAGCTCACCATTAATTCTCTCACTGAAAGGAGACTGAGTTAAAAGTTTGATTTAGCACAATTAAAATAATGCTAGTATTACAATGAAATGATTATTTTAAGTTTATATGAGATTATATATAGTCTAGCATAGAGCTACCAGCTGTAGTATAATATACATATATATATATAACATATATATATATATAACATACTATAAGAAAATGGATTCAGAGATACAAGCAATTCCTATTATTTTAGGCATCCTTATAACACCACCTATAAATAATTTGTCTATTAAAGTTTAAATGTTCTTTGTCAGTCAACCTTCTTGGTTCTATCATGTCTATTGAGATTGTTGACATGTAATTCAAATAAGATCTCCTTTGGGTCCTCAAATATACAGAGAAAACACAGGGGGCCGGAGATATAGCACAGCGGTAAGGCTTTTGCCTTGCATGGAGAAGGACGGTGGTTCGAATCCTGGCATCCCATATGGTCCCACGAGCCTGCTGGGGGCAATTTCTGAGTGTGGAGCCAGGAGTAACCCCTGAGTGCTGCGGGTGTGACCCAAAAGTCAAAAGCCAAAAAAAAAAAGAAAAGAGAAAACACAGAAACTCAATGGATATTTTGTTCTCAAACTCTAGTAGCAAGCTAATGAGCTGGGAGAGATCTGTGGAGAATCCCATCACCTCTGCTTTGGTAACCAGATGACTGAGTTTCAAAATATCCAAATCTCTTGTTCTGTTGGTCCTCTTCAGAACCAAGATGGTAATTTGTTCTGATCAGAGAAAGAAACCACAACTACTAGCAACAAGTAGGTGCCCACCAGAGCAATAGTTTTTGACCACAGGTCTTTAGAAGTAAACTGATCTGTAAGATAAAAAAGGTCCAAAAGCACTGAACCAGAGTGAGGTATTCTGGGATTCTCCAACTCAATAGCTTTCTCATATAGGGAAACATTCCCCAAGAAAAGCTCTCAAACAAAGTGAAGGATTAGCCCTCCATGCTGGAGGGCAGATTCAAGGAAAGCTCATCTTTCTCTCCCTTTTAAACTTTCCAAGCACTACATTAAGCCCAGAATATTGGGAGCTAGACTAACAACTACAATTTCCCACACACCCATGATATGTCCATTCATTTAGAGAAAAAAAAAAAAAAGAAAAATAGTGCCATCAGGAAAGAATTGTATCACCAAGCCTGATCACTAATATTTAATACTGCTGCCCCCAGCAGGTATTGAACCATATTTCTCAAGGTTTGTGTGAATACAACATAGTACTTAAGACCAAGGCAGAAAAGAAGTTTTAATTTAATGTAAGATATTACCCACAGTATTCTTACATGGTGGGAGAGCTCATCTGGAGATTTGAGTTAATCCCAAATTCCTCAGTTGTTATTTTAATTATACCTTATTATTACAAAGAATACTGGGGCCCAGGGAGATAGCATGGAGGTAAGGCGTTTGCCTTTCATGCAGAAGGTCATCGGTTCGAATCCCGGCATCCCATATGGTCCCCCGTGCTTGCCAGGAGCAATTTCTGAGCATGGAGCCAGGAATAACCCCTGAGCACTGCTGGGTGTGACCCAAAAACAAAGTATACTAATACCCAACATCTGTACAAATACCGAACAACACAATGTTTTGATTTCTTGGCTACTATTCAGAGTAAATCTTCTGGATATCATATCTATCAACTGAAATCTATCTAGGAATATGAATCCAGGTAGTTTGGAGAGGGATCGGATCACAGATGGTATTACTTCTGGCGCTGCACTCAGGGATCGCTCCTGGCAGGTTTACGGAACCATATGGTGTGCTGGGGATTGAACCTGGGTCAACCATTTGCAAGAAAAATTGCCCTATCCTTTGTACTATAACTCTAGCCCCTCTAATAAAACATTACTGTATTTTAGAAGATAAACAAGGTTATGCCTAAGTGAGGACTTCTTTCCATATGTTTTTTCAGTGCCATTTGCAAGAATACCAAACTTAAGATTTTTCAAAATATCCTAGCAGCACAGTATGAAGGACACTGCTTTGAAAGTATAACTTCCTTTTGACAATGTGTATGTTTTAATGTTATCCCATAAATCTCCTATCTGTAATCCAGGAAGTAGGATATTCACATCTCTGAAATACTCTACACATACTCCAATCCTTTGGTTAGAAATAGTTACTTTTATAATCTTATCTCCGATAACTTACATGTTTTCTTTTTAATTTCCTTGACTTTACTTTAAAGGAGACTCCATAATTATGTAAGATATGTAAGATTATGTAAGATTACCAACAGGGTCCTGCAATCTCACTTAAAGCATCAGAAATGGAACTGAGGGAGACAGAGTTGGAGCTCATGCCTTTGCACTCTCAGATTCTGACTTGATCCTTAGCACTATATAATCCAAATTTAGAAGCAATGAGTATAGCTTTTAAGTCCTTGAACATCTCTGGATGTTTTTTCCCCAGGAAACCTAACTCAGAGTTCAGTTTCCCCACCTCAACAAAAAAGGAATCAGACATTGAATTTCTAGACTGCTGACAGGAAAAGGGTGTGTGGACAGGACAGGATTATTTTACTGTGGGGTGAAATTTGTGTAGAGAAGAAGCACTAGAATTCACTGGAGAAATCTTCATAAGTCAGTGGTTGAATAAAGTTTATACATACATGGACAAACTTCAATAAATAGACTGATTCTAGGAAGAGACCTTGGCCATTTTTCAGAGTCAAAGGAATTCTGACAAGCAAAACCGAGGGACTAAGGTTAGGAATAGAGTTCAGTGAAAGAGTTCATGCCTTGCATGAGGCTCTGAGTTAGCTTCACACACAGGCAAACTCTCTCTCTTTTTCTCTCTCTTTCTTTCTCTCTCTCTCTCTCTGTCTCACACACACACACACGCACACACGCACACACACACACACACACACACACACACACACACAGAATGGAGAGACTTCTTAAGCATTCAAGAGTTAGTCTCATTTCATCTATACCTTAGGAAGAAGACTACTATTCATTCCAAGAAGGCAAAATAAACTTGTACTGGAAGATTCTGATCTATCAATAATTAATTTGACTATAAGAAAAAAATTCAACAGACCCTGGGAGAACATACAAAATCTAGATACTTAACAGCATAGTACTTGTTTTATCTAGCACTGAATCACAAAAAATCAGTTATCAAAAGGGAGAGATAGTTCATAATCAAAAGGGAGAGATAGTTCAAAAACAAACAAAACCAGACAATAAAAGTCAACCCTAAATTGAACTACATATTTAAATTAGGAAACAAAATCTTTAGAACAACTATCTAAGGGATGAAACAAAATATGGTAACAAAAAGTATGTGGTAGGAAATCTCAACAGAAAAAATATATAAAGAATAAAATAGAAAGCTGATAATGCACAGAATCCAAGCCATAAAATGTATTCTATCAAGATAAAATTCTAATTCTATGGGCTTTCGGTAATAATTTTATGTCCTTGTATATTCAGAAGTTGTACTAAATTAGCTACCCATGTTGGGCATGTAGGAAGTTATACATGTGTAGGGAAAATGTGAGGGAAAATCTCAGTAGCTATTTCTATCAATCTTACTGTGAATTTTGAAGTGCTCTAATGGAGGTTTAATTGAAAAAAAAATAATGGTTAGAAAAACAGGTGAAAATTTTGAATTAGAGAAAGCAGAAGAATGTCAAAGAAAACAGAGTCAGATAGATAGCATAAAGGTTAGGACACTTTTAGATGTTCAGCCACTGCTAGATGATCTCAGGCACTGCATATGGGATCCCCCCAAATGCCAGTAGTGATCACATTGTATAGTCCAAAAACAATTAAGGAAGAATATAAAAGATTTCAGTTTTTTGTTTTGAGGAACACATACAATAGATTATCTTAAGAGAGATTAAAAATATGAACATGACCTCTGTGATCTATGATACACTACTAAAAAGCTAAATATAAAGTGTTATTGGTGTCACAAAAGAAGAGAGAAAACGAAGAAAAAATACTGAAAAAGTTATAGCCAATGTCATTTCAAATTTGAAGTAAGTTGAACTGAGAAATCATCCCAAATGTGACAAAGGACAAGAAAGAGAAATGCAAAGAAAACCACTCCTAGGTGGATCTAAGTTCAACTGCTTAACAGAAGGAAATGTTCAAATAAGGCAGGAGGAAAAGTGAGCCAAGCACAGTAGAAAAAAACAAAATACAGGGGCCCGGAGAGATAGCACAGCGGCGTTTGCCTTGCAAGCAGCCGATCCAGGACCAAAGGTGGTTGGTTCGAATCCGGTGTCCCATATGGTCCCCCGTGCCTGCCAGGAGCTATTTCTGAGCAGATAGCCAGGTGTAACCCCTGAGAACCGCCGGGGGTGGCCCAAAAACCAAAAAAAAAAAAAAAATACAAACATTAGCTGCCTTTCTGTCCCAAATAGAAAAAGGAAGACGATGACTGAAAGAAAAAAAACCATATTAACTCAGAATTGCATATCTAGTAGAAGTATCTACAAGACTAAAGACAAAGATAATATTTTGTAATTAAAAGATCAACCATTTTGATCAATATAATAATTGCATATACATAAGTCTCAAAAATTGATAAAAGATTATAGTTCATGCTCTTTGACAAAAACAGAATTTTGAAGCAAGATAGCTAGAAAAGCCACATTGTATTATGGATGTCAGTGCAATTTTATTGATTAATCCTAGAAATCACAAAGAGATTTAAAGAAATGGTAAGGGAAACACATAAAAACGTGTGTGATGTAGCTAACTATATACTTTTAAATTCTTCTATCAGAAAAGAATACTTTAAAGTCAGTCAGCTATTTTCTTATTTAATAACATAGGAAACAAGAAAACGTATAGCTAATTAAATCCAAAGTAGGAGAGAAGAAATTTTTTTAAAAAATCAATAAACTATAAGTAAGTTAAGAAGCTGCAAGTTGTTTCTTTCATCATGTTAATAAACTTTGGATTAGAAGAAACTCAATTGGCTAAAATTTTTACAGTCCTTTTTCAAAACTTTATAAATCTGATATGTCATGTAATTAGGAATTTGAAATTATAGTTGTCATGAGACTTGAGGATCAGAATATTTATCAATCCAATGACCTCATAGTGTACTTTGAAAAGAGGATAGGGGGCCGGGCAGTGGCACTGGAGGTAAGGTGCCTGCCTTGCCTGCGCTAACCTAGGACGGACCACAGTTCAATCTCCCGGTACCCCATATGGTCTCCTGTGCCTGCCAGGAGCGACTTCTGAGCGAATAGCCAGGAGTAA
>PVKC010008456.1:0-28057 GCA_004027635.1 Crocidura indochinensis | reverse complement strand
AAAAAGTTGAGGGCATAGGAAGTTATTTTAGAATATAATTACTGAACTAGAGCAAAGTTACCTGCAATGGAGAGCTTTGAGTAGCAATAGCATATTATAATTAGCAAAAGTGTGATCCTTTAATAAGAAAAATGAATAGAGATTGAGGATATTCTGGAGTTATAAGAATAACTAATCCTTTTAAGACAGACTTGCTCTAACACTGTTGAAAGTATGTCCTATCCTAGAAAGAAGGAATTTCTGGAGCATGAAAGGTGCAAGTGACCTCTGTCCAGGTCATCTAGTTCAATCCCTTAAGGCAAAAATTAAAAAAAAAATCCCTAGTAAGGGACTAATAAAGAAGTTGGAGAAGGAATGCATGCATTCCAGAATCTCTTCAACGTTGCTGCCAAGAATTATTTGGATTTACTTATAATTCCTAATGCTATGGCAAATTTACTTTTATTTTTGTTTTCTATTATTTTCCTCCTAAGAGAAAAAAAGACCAAGTCAAGTTAAACCAAGCAATCACAAAAAATACAACTTGCCCAGAGTTAGTGAATCAAAAAACTAGAAAATTCATTATATATCCATTTTTGCCCCCAGCTCTAAGAATAGCAAACTCTTTTCTTGGCAGGCAGAGGACACAGGCAGGAGGCCATTGGTCTATCTGTGTGCAGATAACTAAAATTCTTAAAGGGTCATGGTATAATTCACTAGGGGATCATTTACTAGTGCCAAAAAGTTAGTCAATTACAATATTGAGAGGGGCAGTCTTTTAAAAGTCTATAAAAATAAGGACCTAGGTCTGTCTGTAGTTAGTGCTCAAGCATGAGGGTGAGCTGGAGGTATCTTTTTCACCCAGGTAATGGTTGTATGAGCCCCATAAGGAGATGTTTAAATCAAACACTGAGATGACTGCTTTTAAGAGGGGAAAAATATGTCAATCACACTTTGCCTTTGACACAAGGAAATTCCTTGAAACTGAGAATGGAGAGTGGAAGGGGAGGGAGAAGGCCTCCTGATGTGGGTGGTCAGGAAGCCAGGGGCCAGAAAAGCCTGAGAGGAGAGAGGAAGAAAGAGACAGAGAGTGAAAAAAAATACAAGATTGAATTCTAATCAAAATGCTATGAGGCGTTCACACCAGGCCTTGAGAGAATATTAACAAGGTTACCCGAGGGGGGGTGCCTTTCGCCCCAGGAATTATTAGCGAATATGGAATTATATTTGCACAAACATTACCAGATGCAAGGAGCTAAATGTCCTGCAGATGTGAAAAGAGCCAGCGTATGTTCCAAATAGGCAACAGCTTTATTTGTCTTACCCTCCTTACTAAAGCCTGGGCAGCACATTTGGAAGAGCTTGCATTTTTGGGATGACCAGTAGGCCTGTTTCCCAACTGTTGCTTTGACCAACTTCACAAGTATCTCTGCCTAGGCCCATGTGGAGTAGTCCCCAAATAGGAGTTTAACCAACTACCTGTTCATCTTTACCATTTCTGACTTCAGTGCTCCATCCTAGCCATTTCAAGAAGGAATTTTCTGAAAGATGAATGAGTTTGATGTCAAGTAAATCAAAGCAGCCTTCTGAACTCAAGCATCACCAGCTGATGTTGAGGAAAGAGTCTAGCCATGTACAAAAGAAGCAAAGATCTTTTTCTGATATGCCACTATCAGATTTAATTAGATTGAAGTTAGATTCACTCTACAAGAGGAACATAACCCTTCTATATGTCTGGACAAGAAGTGATTGAAAGCCTGACTACATTGTCCATGCCTTTATCATCATTTCCTGCTAGTCTGTCAGTAGGGTGGAAGAAAATTGCTCAGCATATTGCTAGGTTACAAAAAAGCTGAACAGCTCACTCATCTATGGGTTTTAAGAAAAATAAAAGTCATTTTTGCAACAGTCCTCAGGGACAATGAGAGGAGGTCTGGAACTTTCAGCTCACTTTATGAAGCTCACCACAAAGAGTGGTGAGTGCAGTTATAGAAATAACTACACAGAGAACTACCATAATCATCTGAATGAATGAGGGAACTGGAAAGTCTGTCTGAAGTACAGGTGGGGATGGGGTGGGATGGAGGGAGATTTGGGACATTGGTGGTGGGAATATTGCACTGGTGAAGGGAGTATTCTTTACATGACCGAAACCTAATCACAATCATATTTGTAATCAAGATGTTTAAATAAAGAAAAAAAAAAGCTGTCCAGCACAAAGCTACTGACCCAATCTTTTTTCCTAATCCCTAGCAGAAACTCCATTGATGTGCTGGCATTGTTATGCTAATGTCAAGTTTTAAAATCAAGGAATTTAGCATCTGGGTTTCTCTCTGTCATACCTTTCTTTGGTAGCTTGATATTAAACTTAGTTGAAGATTTATTGAACTGCAGTGGAGTGGGATGCATTGTACAGTTTACATCACTTCTTTGTTATTTATTGTTGTACACTTGGTTGTACAAATGGCTTTTAGAGACATTCATATTGCCAGTTGTTCACAGTGAGATGGGGGAATGAAGGTATATCAGCCCGGCTGTGAGTGCATTCAAGAATGCTCAACTTCAAAATTAGGAAATAATGAAAGAGATATTAAGAAAGGAAAGAACAAAGAGAAGAAAGAAAGAAAGAAAGAAAGAAAGAAAGAAAGAAAGAAAGAAAGAAAGAAAGAAAGAAAGAAAGAAAGAAAGAAAGAAAGAAAGAAAGAAAGAAAGAAAGGAAGAAAGAAAGAAAGATAGATAGAAAGAAAGAAAGAGAGAGAGAGAGAGAAAGAAAGAAAGAGAGGAAGAAAGAAAGAGAGAAAGAAAGAAAGAAGAAAGAAAGAAAGGAAAGAAAGAAAGAAAAGGAAAAAGGAAAAAAGAAGAAAGGAGATGAAAAGAAGAAAAGAAGGAAAGAAAGAGAGAAGAAAAAGATGCACATTTGTTATATAAGCTTCAGACCTCAGGTAAGCCAAAAGTTGCCTCTTTTTTAATATAATAATTTTAATATAATTTTTATTTTAATCATAGTGGCTTACATACTGTTCACAGTAATATTCCAGGTACATGTAAACATTGAATCAGGGGAATTCCCATAACCGAATTGTCCTCCCTCCACCTCCATTCCCATCCTGACTCCCCTATCCTCCACCCTCACCCCAGGGGCTTCTAGATTGAGTGGCCCCCTCTGTGTCTAGTCCACTACTTAGTGATCTTATAACTATCTGGTCTTGGTACCTCCATTACTTCTCCCTCTAATTGGGAGGCAGGACTATATAGTTCAAGTTATGTGGTTTTGTTTGAGGAAGAGTAAAGTAATAAAATGGGGTAAAAATCAACTACGCCAACAATGGACAGAGTCTTTCTAGAGGCTCTCATCCTCGGTTTAAGAGACAAAGGGGGAAAAAGAAGGTGAAACACCACAACAGTTCAAAAAGAAGTATCAAATAAGATATCCAGTGAACACAGCAGCAATAAAGATATGCACCACATAATTTCCATGGTCTTGAGATAAAAAAACATGACAGAGTGCTAAAAGGAAGAAGAGAAAAGAAGAAAAAGTAAATATATAAATAAAAAAGTGGACAACTACTTAAATAATATCTACACCAAAACAAAGAAGTCAACAAAAACTAGATAAGAGAAGAGAAAAAAGAAAAAATAAAGTAATAAAAAAATTTAAAAAAGAAAAGAAGAAAAAAAAGATTATTTTGTGCTTTTTGTCGCTCTTTCTTTTTTTTTTTTTTTTTTTGTGGTTTTTGGGTCACTCATACCTGGCAATGTTTAGGGATTACTCCTGGCTCCATGCTCAGAAATTGCTCCTGGTAGGCACAGGGGACCGAATGGGACGCCGGGGTTCGAACCCATTACCTTTTGCATGAAAGGCAAATGCCAAATGCCTTACCTCCATGCTATCTCTCTGCCCCCCCCCTTTTCCCCCTCCTGCACAGGCACAGTAAAAAATGGGGTCATTCGAAAAGGTAATCCTCTTGGCCTAAGAGATACAGGGTTTCTCTACCCTTGGAATATATTGTCATGGGATTACCTATAGACTCCTTTCAAGTTCATTAACTCTCCCCTTGGTGTTTTTGTGTTGTATGGAAGACTTCTGCTCCGATCTGGATGATAAAATCAGACCTCTATATCTAGAGATCTCAGTCTCTGCACAGGTCAAGGAATAGAACCAAAAGTTGCCTCTTAACATTAACCATGTAAAAGAAAATTGTAATTTCTTTTATTGATCAGTTTATTAGGCAGACCTTGCTTAGACTATTGGATAAACAGCACAAAGTGAATTTGAATACAAGTTTGTGTCTGTCTGACACACAAAAAAGTCTGAGTCCTAACTGTTCCTTTTCCTCATCAAAAATCCATGCTAATTCCTGACCTGGCTTTTCAGCCGTTTTATCAAGTCTGGCTTAAATAACAGACATCTTTTCTGATACCACTTTACCCCATCTGCATAGTGAGTCCCCTTGGTGTGAGTTGACATGAGAATTCTCACTACTAAAAATTTGCCTTCTTTTCTAGTATTCCATTACCTCAGTAACTCTTCCTTGTGATATTTGGCAACTCTCTTAGTGGTATTTACTTTTCATAGAAAAAAAAACAAAAAGGTATTTCAAACATCTCTGATAAATTTAATTGATAAATAAATTGAAAATTAATAAACAAAATTAAAATATTTTTTCTTCATATTTTGTTCTTTCCTACAAAGGTGCAAGTACTTGATTGCTGTGTACCAGGGTCACACATGTTAAATATTCACACATTTGATCAAGGTTTTCATATACACTTGATTGGATACACAAAAGATTACACTGGCTGAGCTGGAGCAGTGTTGGAATGGAATTTTCAGTGTCCTGCATGCCCTTAAGTACTTTAAAAAAATGCCCTGACCTGAAATAATTTTAAAATTAAAGTGAAAAACACATGCCCTCCAGGAACCCCAATAGATTAATTTTAAAAAAAGCCTTCTTTCTCTATTCACAACCACATTAGATGTATTTGCTTATAGTTTCATTAGAAAATTCAGATTAATGACATCTTACAATGTTTACTACCTAAAAATAAAATGTATATTTGAATATCATAAATCTTTTTAGGAAACTAGGCAAAGTTTTACACAATCTAAGAAGGTCAAGTCATATGTGTGTGCATTTGTGTATGTGTGTATGTGTTTCTCTTCAGTGTACCTCTCTATCAATCATATTGTTGTAGAGTATAAAGTCAATTTTGTATAAAAGAATAAAACGTATTATCTATGATAAAACAGCAACAACAGAATATCATCAAACTTCTGGACTGATTTCCCAAAATTTTAATATATGACTTTAGATCTTTTTGTGTGTGACTGTGCCAAACAAAACTGCTTCAGTTTCTCTATCCATACAATATGAATTGTGCTATTTCTTTCCCATTTACTTCATGAAAGTCTCATAGGGAACACGAGTTCAGTGATTAATGGCTGAAAAGTTCTTGGACAAACAAAGAATGCTTAATAAAAATAATCCCTCTTTGCCACAGTGATAGGTCCCAATGACCCGATGCTAAATTCTGACTGAGATGGAAGGCAATTCAGATAAACTATGGGCCCTTTCCATAATTCTGAGCTTTTTCACCTTGTGAGGTTCCCTTTTCTTGACTTACTTTTCTGACATGACCTACCAAGGTCTTCACAGGCTCAACCCAGCCGCCTCAAAGATACAAACTCACCAATACAATTTTAGCCTTCATATTCAAGGACATATGCCCGTTCAATCAATACAACGATATTACTAAAAAAATTAAGATAAAAGCTCAGTGTTTGGTCCAATATGACAAGATCTTATACAACTTTGGAGTCTCCAAGTGAAATACTGAAAGAGCAGTATTAACAGATAATAGTGCTAAAAAATCTCTAGTGGTAAAAAATATATAAAGCTTGTCTTCAACAGAGATGAGAAATTCTTGCATGCTTTTATTTTACTATGCTTATTTTTATGAAAATTTTATTGAGTAGCATTATGTAATTTAATTTACAGTGTTGTAATTCAATATTTGTATATTTATCATGATCATCACCAAGTTGCATCTCACTTTTGTTGAACATAATCTTCAACCTTTTAACAAAATCTTTTCCTACTCTTTAGATTTAATATAGTTACTTGGAATTATTCTGAACCCAAGTATAAACCTAGAGTAAGTTCATAAAACTAAACAAAATGCCTGCCTACTCAACCTGTTGTGATAAATGCAGGACTTCATGGTCCTAAAACCATGGTTTTACTTCCTTCTTTGAAAGAATGATAGCGATGAGAACACATTCTCATTTGAAAAACCACTGATGTCATTTTGTCTCATAAAACAGAGGATGAAATAATATGAGGATGAAATGTGAGGATGAAATAATATATGTTTTTGCTTTGGAATCAGAAAGACCTGAGCTTGCAATGTCTGAAAAATAATCAACTAAAATTTTTTACACTATTTCTATTTTTTCCTTTAGAGCCTCTTTTAGTTTGTTATTTGAAATTCAGATTATTGCAATTTGGAAATATCAGAGTGTTCAAATTTTCATGTATAATGTTAAAGTGCTCAGGGTGTACTCTGACTCTGCATACAAATCACTCCTGGAGATGGTTAGGGGACCATCTGCAGTATATATACTGATGCCAGGAAATAAGCCAAAATCAGAAACCTTAAGGCAAGTATCTTTATCATCATGCTATTTCTCTGCAGAGCATTCAAATTGTACCACTGACTGCCAAAATATAATTGAGTAGAGAAATAAAAAGTTAAAATGATAATATTTTGATAACATTTTATTATAAATGATTAAAAATTATAACATCTATAAATTTATCAGTTATGATAAATTTAACAGTTATGATAACTGCCTACCATGCATTTAAAAATAACTTAGAAAACTGAATATATTGAAATCATGGAAGACTTCTTTCTTTTAAAGACAAAGAGGTGAACAAAAACATGCTCAAAGAAGATATAGAAATAATAAAAAGGCATATTTTAAAAATCCTTTTTATCATTTATTAGGGAAGCACAAATTAAAACAACAATGAGATATCTCACAAAAACAGCCAATGTTTGGACGATGGGGGTAGGGTAGTAACTCATACTGTTGGTGGGAATGTTGACTAGTCTAGAGTCTAGATTCTTTGGAAAACAATTTGAACACTTCTCCAAAAAAAGAATTTAGTTTCCATCTTATCCAACATTTCCAATTCATGGCTTCTACTCCATGGTCTCGAGGCTTCTACTCTGTGGTCCCAAAAATTCTATTCATAAAATGTATTTTCCTATAAATAACTCGTGTCCAAGAACTCACGGTTGTGTTAAGAAACTGTGGTACATATATACAATGGAATAGTACTCAGTCATAAGAAAAGATGAAACCACATTATTTTCTGCCACATTGAAAGATCTAGATTGTCTCATGTTGAGTGAAGTTTGTATGAAAAAGTGGTACAAGCACAGAATAATGTCTCTCATATGTACATATAAAGAATCACACTAGTGGAATAAATAAAATTTTCAAAAGCAATAGAAACTAAGAACTAGAAATTAGTAGGAAACAGTATTGAGGGAAGGAGGGACACTGGGACAATGGTGGAGGGAAGAAGACACAGGCTGAGTGGTGCTGGAATGCTTTGTGTATGAAACTTTACTAATAAGTTGTTTTATTATTTTTAATTAGGGAAGGACACAAGGTTGGGACATACCTGGCAGTGATCTGGTAATGCTCCTGGTCTGCATTCAAGAATTAATCCTAGCTATGCTCATGAGATATTTTAGGGATGCAGGGGTTTGAACCCAGGTCTGCCACATGCGAAGCAAGTGACTTACCAGATATACTATTGCTCTGGTCCCTGCGTTTTTAAAAATAATTATAAGCTATATTAATAAAGGTGATTTGTATACAGATGTTCTTAGATTTATCTATAGGACAAGACAGAGCAACCAGAAAAAGACACATATCTGGTCAACTGATTTAGATAAAGGAGCAAAGAGAAAAAGGGGACTCTTGCAATAAGTGCAATTGGTAGAAACATATTTCCTGTGCAAAAAAAATATTAATTACACATGCAAATTTAAAATCTAAAATAATAAAAATTCAATACATGGATATTTGCTGAATATGTTGATGCAAGTTATAGCTAGCATAACCTTTTAATTCTGAATACTACAGATTGTGGAACTGGATCAATAGTGCTGCAGGAATTCCTTTCTTGTATACAGCCAACCCAGGTTTGATCCTCACCATCTCATATGGCCCTCCAAACTCTGTCAGGAATAAAACCTGAGCATTGCTGTGTGGCCAAAAAGCCAAGTAAACCATTTAGATTATATCCAAAAACTTGTGACTTTTCTATATAAGTACGCTTCTGTTGTAACATCAACAAAATTAATACATACACAATATTGCCTTATGTGTAATCTCTATTCAAATTATCTTCATTTATTCCAATTTTTACTGCGAAGTATGTGCCTTGATACTTGGATATGTAAAGATACTCAGTTCTTTGATTACATTAAACTGTTGATGATTTGTACCTAAGTCAGTATTGATTAGCAATGGCAAAATGGTCAATTAGCGTACGTGTCATCCCATTTATATATATATATATATTAGTTTTCATTATATTAGTCATTATATTACTGCCATATTATGTGTATATTATTATATATATTAAAGTTAGAGTTCTATTAAATTGTATTTTATTGTCTTGTATTGTATTTTATCATAAATTATTATATTACTAGTATATTAATTATATTATGATATTCTATCACATTATATTATATCATATATATTATATATATCAGCAATTATATTAGATATAATAATTGGCCATCTTAGGTAAAGAAAATATCCCTCTTTACCTACCTTACATTTTTATTACTATGGGCATGTTAATTTTAAAATTCCGAAGTATTATATAACCATAATGTTCATATTACATATTTTTATCATTTGCTGCAAAGATTGCTTCAAATGTAGTCATTGGGAACCCCTTCCAAATTGCTCTATATCCATTAAACATGTTTTTTATAGTTTTGGCACTAGATATTCTAGGATGACTTTTTACTTTCTCTGTTCCAACTAAGAATTGAATATTGTCTCATGAAACCTGGTAGTTTTTATGAGTAGTCATATTTTATTTATAATTTTTATTATAGTTTGGTAATATGGTCATAATCTTAATGACATTTAAAACTTTTTTCTTTTTTATTTAAACACCATGGTTACAAGGTTGTTCATAATAGTTATTTTTCACACATAAAATTATTCATGATTGAGCGGCAGTTATAAATGTACAACAGAGAATTACTTTTCAAAACCAAACTTTAGCTCTATGTATTAGGGGATATGTCACCATATAGATTTCAAATTAATTTCCTATAACTTCTGGGCTCTTACTCAATTTTCATTGCATATTTATATATTTTTAAACGGAAGAACTAGAGATTGCAATGATCTCAAAATATTTTTGTATCCTATAATAAAAATAAAATAACTTCAGTTAAATTTTTATTGAATAAAATAATTTCAATACCAACCCTAACACTAAATGTACCAAATTTTTCATTTGTTATAAATCTTTTGAACATTAGACTAGATTCCCCCTCTACTGTTTTAATAGTAACCTGGCTCTTTTTACCTCCATAGGTATGTGATAACTTTTATACGTTTTCAAATTAATTATTTTCGGATCATATTTAATTTAGGGTTACTTCCTTGATTTTATTCCACTAACTTTTGATTTTGTATGGCATTTGCATTATTTTAAAATGCAAACTACATTGGTGGTGGGAAAAATACACTGGTGAAAAGATAGAAGTTTTAACATTGGCACAGCAGGTTCCTAACATCCTTATATTCATATCTTTGGGTCCTCACATTGAACTGCCAATCCAGTTGTCCAAGAATTGTGAAGGGGGCGCCCTGGGTCTCCTGAACACAACTTTGTCAGCCAACAAAATAAAATGGTAATTATCAAGATATAAGAACATACACATTCATGATGAATAATCCAATTTTAGAATTTTATTCTGCTAGAGTACATCTTCTTGTACATAGAAATATATATTTACATACTTAAATATATACTTATAAATATGTATATATTTATATTTATAGAATTTATGCTTATTTATAAATTTATATATAAATATTTATGTTTATAAATATATATATATTTGGTTTTTGGGCCACACCCAATGGCACTCAAGGGTTACTCCTGGCTCTCTGCTCAGAAATTACTCATGGCAGGCACAGAGGACCATATGGAATATCAGGATTCAAACCACTGTTGGTCCTACGTCGGCCACTTGCCAGGCAAATGCCCTACCGCTTTGCTGTCTCTCTGACTCACAAAGATAATATATTAAATGAGGACATTGTTTGAAACATCATTAATTGTTAAACAACACAAATGTTCACAAAAAGTGTCAACATAAATAATGATGTTCTCATTTAATGAAATACTGTAAAACTTGTAATTTTTTAAACAAAGGTACAGATGTTTACTGATATGTAAAGATGCTCAAGAAAAGAAAAAAATTCATTTAGATAGTTTGAAGGGAAAGCAACATGCAAGTGACATAAACTTCTTCCAAAGTGAAACACAATAAATGGCTAAGTGCTTCTTTGAGAAGTGGGAGAGGAGTCAGTATAAGATATCAAAGAAGAAATTTTTTCCTTCTTGTTTTATATGTTTTTCATTAAATTTTTTTTAAAAATCATATATTTCCTTTAAGTTGGAAAAAAGTACTGTTTTAAGTGAACTATTTCCAGTTTCTTGAGTATGAAAGTAGGCCTTGTGCTACATAACCTATCTAAAAGCACAAGCAATACACCAAAATTTGTACAAGCAACATTAAAAAGAGAAAATAAAAAGCATAATATTTGAAACAGAGAAGCTGCAATGTATCTGAATAGAAGAACATTTACCTCTGTGACCATGAACTAACATGACTAGTCTTATATATTTTTGTTTTTGTCTTATATTTAATTTCCAGATTCTGAAGATCAGAAAATAGTTTCCTCATATCAAAATTACAAATATAAAATGCAGATACTTTTTAATTGAAGACTGACTAATATTTCTTTGACAAAGTTTAAGAATCATCAGAACACACTAGAGTAAGGTTTTATGAAACCATAGCTAAACATTTTAAACCTGCAAAGTTTTGAGATCAGAGAGAAAGCACAGAGTCTAAGACACTTTCCTTGCCTGGTACAAGACCTCTGTTCAATTTCCAGCACTGAATATATGCCAGGGGTCTCTCGTGAGTACAGACCCAGAAAGTGCCTCTAACTATAGATAGTTTGAGTGTGATCCCAAATCTCTTTCTTTCCCCCAAAATAATTTTTTCAGTTATGAAGATATGTAGTGGGTAATCCTCACAAATAATACATGGGTAAATCAGACAGCATTGTCATGCAGTTTCATTAGCTTCCTAGTCTGACAATTCAGTTGTATCTCAAAATTTAAAAAAAAATACACATATATATCACTTCAAAGTACTGACATAAACTAATAATATTGGATAGCATGTTTAAATTAGCATCTTGTTTCATTTTTAGAATACTTCAATTACAAGAATTTTGCAACTCCCCTGATGAACTGCAAACTCTTTGGATGTATTCAAAGCCTAATTCAGTATATTTGCTACAGTGAACAACTAAAGTCAACTGCTTTGGACACATCAGTGGTAGTATGATATGGCCTTGGGATGTGTCATTGTCACTTGCTTGATTTAAACTTTAATAATTAGAATTAACTACTCAAAGATATCCTGTAACCCTGAATTGTTGATTATGTGAAAACATTTCTATCATTCCTTGTGACCCATCTGTAGCCTGACTGAATTCTCCGTACAAGAGACAGCTCCTCTCACCATTCCTGGGTCTCACCCAAGTTCTGATGTCAACATTAGCTGGTCAATATTTGAGTACACAAGCGGTATGTATTTTATGAAAGCAAACATCTGCAGTCCACTGTAGAGCTTTCTAACATTTTCAGCCGAATAGATCCTGCACTTCTTTTTATATAAGCATGAATTGGGGAGATAAAATACATAATTAAAATATGCCTGGGAAATATATTAAAATTATTCTTGCTTGCTACACTTCAAAGCAAACTAAAAATGTCAACATTGATTTGAGAAATATGGAGGCATTTTAATACTTTCTAGAATAAATCAATTATGGGTCAGAAAGATAGTATAGCAGGTACTATGCACTTGGCTTTCATGCAATGGGCATGGATTTGATACCTGGCACCTCATATGGCCTCCTGATCCCTGCTTGGAGTGATCCTTAAGCAAAGAGCACAGAATAAGTTCAAAATAATATTAGTGTAGCCCAACAAAACAAAATAATAATATAGAAATTAAACTTGAGAGGCCAGAGGAAATAGCACAGTGGTAGGAAATTTGACTTGAATGTGACTGACCAAGGATGGTCCTAAGTTCGATCCCTGGTATCCCAGATGGTCCCCCAAGCCAGGAGCAATTTCTGAGCACATAGCAAGAAATAACCCCCAAGCATCACCATGTTTGACAACCCAAAAAATTAAACTTGAGAACTATTTCTAATATTCTGTAATGAGAACTAAATTTTATATCTTACAAAATTTATCTATGTTTGGAAACTGGAGGGATAGTACAGTACACATATCCAACTCAGATACAATTTCTGGCACCCCATATGCTTCCCCAACCCACCTTGACCTAAGCCTCCCAGGAGCATTCTTGAGCTCAGTTAGAACCAGAAGTTTGCCTTGAATACTGCAGTGTTATGACCCCAAACAAAACAAAATATGTTTATTCTAATGCTAAAAATATTCATATCATTTAGCTCTATTATGTAGTTACTTATTGACCACTCTCAGTGTGTAGGGAAGGTGTGTCCGATACAACTTCAAAATTTATCATTGCTCTAGAAAGAGCTTAGGGGTGTAATGAAGAATGAGTCAAGAAACAGTAAGGGTGTGCAAAACCCTGCAAAATCTGGGAACACCTGGTATGGATGCAAACTCCACCTTGGAAGAACATGTCTTGTGTGACTTCAGAATGGATAGTCTGAGCACCTCTTCACAGTAGGTTAAGAAAAAACATACTGTATACATTACAGGAAGTGCAGTAAAAGGATCCTGTCCGGGGAGAGTAAAGGAAAGCACACATATTTCTCCTTGACTTGTCCATATTCATCATGGTTTTTTTTCCAAGGACTTCCTTTATCTCCTCACAGGCAACACAGGATGCCCTTAAATAAGTTCTTGAGAAATAGCCTGGAAATGTGTGTGTGTCATGCCAGGGTATGGAAGGCATGAATAAAAAGAGAAAGTAGGCATGGACACTAGGATGGGAGGCAATGACACCTGCAAAACAGATGGGTCTGGCGAGCAAAACACTTGGGACATAAAGCAGCAAAGCAAAAAGGCCCAAACCTTGACAGCTATTGGACAACTCAACTAAACTGCTACTCTCAGTATTCTCGCCATCACTACTATACCATATGTTATTCTTCCAGAAGGGCTGATGCCCTAGAGAGCCTCCAATGAAACCCTAATCCCCTTCCTAGTGTCACTTGCTTTTGCTTTTGGCTTAAGCAATCCTTTGTTTACATCACATCTACTAAGTGTCTACATGTGAATAACTCAATATATTTTTAAAAAGTATATAGTCTGCAAGCTATTACAAAGCCTGCTTAGTGAATTTATTAAAAAAATATTTGTTTCTGAGGCTGGAGATCTAATATAGCAAGTAGGGAGCTTGCCTTGCATGCAGTGAACCAGGATTCAATCTCTGACATTCCATACGGTCCCCTGGGCCCTGCAAAAAATGAGTTCAAAACCCAAAGAGAGAAAGTAATAAAGGAGAAAGAAAGGAAAGAAGAAAGGAAGGAGGGTAGGTAATAGGTAGGAAGGAAGGAAGGAGGGAGGGAAGGAAGGAAGAATAGAAGAAAGGAAGGAGAGAAAGATGAAAAAAGGTAGGGAAGGAAGGAAGGAGAGAAGGAAGAAAAGAGGGAAAGAATGAAGGAAGGAAAATTGGGGAAGGTTGAAGGGAGGGGTGAAAGAAAGGAAAAGAGAGAGAGAAGGAAGGAAAAGGGAGGTAGGAAAAGAGGAAGGGAGGGGAGAGGGAGGAAGGGGAGAAGAAAGGAAGGAGGGAAAGAAGAAAAAGGAAGGAATATGTAGGTAAGAAGAGAAAGAGGAGAGGAGAGATAACGGAAGGTGAAAATATTTATTTTTTAATTAGGAATATGGTAATTACCAAATCAAAGTAAAATACACACTTAATCCCATTGTCTTCCTTAAAATCACATGAAGATGTCAATTAAACCTTCCATAAACTTTGCTCCTTTCGCTAAAATGTACTCAAATAAATATACTAAATATGGCAACAGTGAATAAGTCTAATAGAGTTGAGGATTCCCAGGAAAGAAACATTGGAAATTAAACACAGCAATTAAAATTATCTCAAGAATTCTACAATTCTAAAACCAATCCCATAAGAGGAAAAATAGTTATTAAATAACAATAGTACAATGGGTAGGGAATCTATCTTGCATGTGGTCAACCTATGCTGGATCTCCTGAGCTGGATCTCATGTGGTCCTCATAGTTCACCAAGAGCGCAGAGCCAGAAATAGACCCTGGGCACCAGTGTATGTGACCAAAAATAATAGACAAAATAAAAGGAGAAGAAACTTCTTCAAAGAAAACATACAGGTGGCAATTTTAAAAATTCTCTGCATCATTTATCATCAGCAAAATGAAATCTAAATGAGATATAATCTCACACCAGAGGGACTGACACATATCACAATGAACAACAACAACAACAACAACAACAACAAAATAACTCATTTTGGCTTGGATATGAGGGGGGAAAGTACCTCATTTACTGCTGGTGGGAATGTCAACTGGTCCAACGAATTATGAATGCTTCTCAAAAATGCTAGAAATTGAACTTCCATCTGACCTAGCAATTGCACTCTTGATTTCTACCCCAAGGGCTCAAAAACTATTCAGAGAAGCTATTTGCACTCCTATTTCATTGTAGAACTATTCACAATAGCTAAAATCGGGAAACAACACAAGTGTCCAAGAACAGATGATTGGATAGACTGGATTAAAAAAAACTGTGTTATATACATAATGAAATACTATTTGGCTACAAGAGACGATGAAATCATGCAATTTTATGTCATATGGATGGATCTGGAGATCTCATGCTGAGTGAAGTTAGTTTGAAAGAGCTGTACAGACACAAATTGATGTCTCTCATTTATAAAGAATGAGGATTACAAATGTCCAAAAGGAACAGAAAATGAGAGCTGGTCTTTAGTAAAAAGTTTACCACAGAGAGGGTGGGGAAGGGGAAATAAGATGGGAGTGAGGAGGACATAGGGACAATGATGGAGAAAGAGGACCCTGTGGTATGAAATATGTTATGTATGAAACACTATCATTAACGTATTGTAAACCACAGTACCTAAAGTTAAAGGATTATATCCTCACTTCAAGATCCCATCTGAAAAATCCCTCTTGCCCTATTGTTGGCATCCTGATGAAGACATTTCTGGAATTCATTATTCTACCCTAACCCTTAGGGATGAAAGATTATCTAAGTACTTAATAAGTAGAGCCAGTTACTCCAAGGAGCACTTGAACCTCATTCATCTTCGGTCTTTGGATGCTAGTGTGTTTTTCTGTAATCTGAAGACTTCCACCAATGTTATTAATCACAAATATTTTAAATTTAATAAAGACATAATAAAACTGGTCAGTTTTTTGGTCTTAAGATGTTTACATCTCAGAAGAGAAGAAAATAAAAACAATGCTTTAGAAGGAGGAAAAGATTTAGTCTTGGTGAGGGGCTGGTGTGTACAAAGCAGAACAAATTAGAAAAGAAGTCAATGGGGGAAAGACCAGAAAGAGGCAAGGATAAACAATTTCAGTCTGGGTGAGGACATTAAGTTCTTTTCAAATGGTATGTAAAGGTATTGAATATATAAAAATTTTGACCATGGTGAACATACATTGATGGGATGTTCCAGTTACAAACTGTGCAAGTTATAAAAGGGACGAAGATGTAAGCAGAAAGACATGATAATATTGTCTTCACCTTTCTTTACTTCTCATTCATTTGTAGACATGTGCCTCATTTCTGCAGTTATCCCTCCTTAGAGCACCTTCTCTAATCAAGCTTCCATTCAGTACTTCCTACAATACTCAGCCCAGAATACATACAAGAGCTATAAGTTTATTTAGGGATCTTATCTTTGCTTCATCAATGGATGAGAAAAATGTGATCTAGAACTTTAGAATCACAAAAAAGCAATAGATACAGGACTGTCCATGAACTTTGATCTGAAGGGACTTAAAAAAGATCTTGATCTAATAATGTTTTCCTGGTATTCCATTTGAAGTGTCGCCCAGTAAACTATGATCTTGATCATTGAGTATGGGCAGCATTTTCATTCAGTTTTATGTACATAACATCTCACACAGAGATGAGCACATGAATGCCACCTCCTAAAAATATAAAATCTGTTGGGGCCGGAGCGATAGTACATTAGGGCGTTTGCCTTGAACTCAGCTGACCCAGGAAAGATCTGGGTTTGATCCCAGGTATCTCATATGATCCCTCATGCCAGGAATGATTTCTGAGCTCATTGCCAGAAGTAACCACTGAGTGTCACTGATGTGGCCCAAAACAAAAACAAAATCTGTTTATATTTTTATCATCAGGTTACCACATCACAGCAACTGTCGTTTTGCAGTGTGTTAAATTTCCGACAAATGGAATAGATATGAATCAGTGTGCTCTAGGGAAAAATACTTTATTTAACCTATGAACACCACCAGCATTGAATGGGAATCTTATAATTCAGTGAAGATCACACTGGAAAGCAGTTTATGTTTTCCCTTTCTTGATTCTCAGTTCTAGCGCAACAGAGACTAAAAAAAATCTAAATCAATGTTTTTCTTGGAAAGAAAACTATAACACTGTTTGGTGTGACCTTCTGTGCCCCAGACACAGGTTTTTGTTCTTTCTGAGGTAGTAACTCATAGTGATAATAGACAATATAATTCATACTTGTAACCAGAGTGATGATACCAAAAATCATTCCTAGTAATCTAGTGATAATATTTAAAATTAAAAAAAATGTTAATAGAAAATGAGTTTGCACTGCCATAACCAAACTTAAGAATAGTATGAGTAGAATAAATTTACTTATTTATTTATTATTTTTTATTTAAACACCTTGGTTACAAACATGATTGTGATTTACTAGACTTCACCAGTAAATTCATGTCCTTAGCATCTGTGATCTCCAGTCGTTCCTTTGGTTGCTGTTTCTTTTATTTTCTTTGTAAAGGTCCGATCCAACAGCATTCTGGTGTTACTTTTGACTTTGTGCTCAGAAATCATTCCTGGTAGGCTCAGTGTACCATGGGATGCCAGGGATCAAACCCAGGTCCATTGTGTGCAAAGCAAATGTCCTACCCATTGTGCTCTCTCCAGCCCCTGTGATCTCCAGTACTTCTTGAACTGTTTCCACTTTGTTTTTTTTTTCAACCGTTGCTCCAAATATTGTTATTATTTTTAGTTCACAGTGAGATGCAAAATTAAAAAGTTCTTAATAGTTGAGTTTCAATCACACAATGTTCTAATACTCAGCCCTTCACCACTGTTTATTTTCAACCACAAATTTCCCATTACCCTCTCATCATCCCATCCCCACACCCAACCTGTCCCCTAGGGCAGACACTTTTCTTCTTTTTTCTCTCTTTTCTCTTTGTCCCCCCCCCTCTTTTTTTATCTTTTTAGGCTGCATGTTTTCCAATACTGCTACTGAAAGGTTATCATATATATGTATATGTATATGTATATATATATATATATATATCACTTTACTTCTTTTCAATTCCCGATTCTTGTCCAGAGTGATCATTTCCAACTATTATTGTCATAGTGGTCCCCTCTCTTAACTAAAGTTCCCACCCGACGACATTTCTATTAACTTTGGACATTAGTCTTATACCATGTTTTTTTAATTTTAATTCCTGCAGATAAGTGTGATCATTCTATATGTCTCTCTGCCTCTGAAGCATTTCCCTCAGCTTGATACCCTCCATGTCTATCCATATATAAGCAAATTTCATTACCTCATTTTTCCTGCCAGCTGCAAAATATTCCATTGTGTAGATGTATCACAGTGTCTTATTCACCTGTTCTTGGGTACTTTGTTATGAATAGCGTTGCAATGAAAATAGGAGTGCAGATACCATTTTCTTTTTGCATTGTGTTTTTGGGTCACTAGGGTATATTACCAAGAAAGTTGTTGCTGGGTTGAATAAACATTTAATTTCTAATTTTTTTAAAGAAAAACCAATATTATTTTTCTAAATGGCTAGACCTTTCACATTTGCATTAGCAGCAATTGAGAGTCCCTTTGCCCCCGCATCCATTACCAACACTGGTGTCTTGTGCTCTTTTTGATATAAGCCAGTCTCTAAATTTTGTGAGGTGCTATGACATTGCTGTTTTTTTTTTGGGGGGGGTCACACCCGGCAGTGCTCAAGGATTACTCCTGACTCAATGCTCAGAAATTGCTCCTGGCAGCCCCAGGGGACCACATGGGACACCGGGATTCGAACCGATGACCTTTTGCATGAAAGGCAAGCACCTTACCTCCATGCTATCTCCCGGGCCCCAACATTGCTGTTTTGATTTGCATCTCCATGGCTATAAATAATGTAGAGCATTTGTTCATGTGCCATAGTTTTCCCCTATTTAAAATAATGTTTGCAATAGGCTGTGACAAATGAATTTGCCTATAATGAGGAAAATTCCTTTGATTCCTATTTTAAGAGTATTTGCCATTAATGGGTACTGGATTTGTCAAATGCTTTCACTATATCTATTGATATGAATATATGGTTTTTATTTTATTGAACTGGTATTTTATGTTGATACACTTGCATATGTTAAACTATCTTTGCATCTCTAGGATAAATTCTATTTTGCCATGGCATATGATCATTTTGATAAAATCCAAAAAATATTACATATGGTATTTGTAGTAGCCAGATTGCTTAATTAATTCTCTGATTTTGTGAGCAATGCAGTAAAATGTTTTAAGTAACTATTTTTGCTTTTTCTTTCTCTTTGTTTTATGGGCTACAGTCAGCAGTGTTCAAAGCTTACTCCTGGATCTGTGATTAGTGATCATTCTTGGCAAGCTCAGGTTATCATATAGTTAATAGGGATCAAATCCAGGTTAACTGCATGCAAAGCAAGCACTTTATCATTGTCCCATCTCTCTGATTCCTCATTAAGCAACTTTGGATGGGTAAATAATATAAATAAATCAAAGCATTGACACCTTTTCCTGACAGCCTGTATAAATTGTATGATTGTCCCAATGTCCTTTAGGCTCTAGGCTTAATCCTACTGTTAGATTATTCAAGAAACAACTTCTAGGTCTTCTATAGTTTTGCAGTGTAATTAATAATCATTGTAGGATCAATAGGACTGTCGGAATGGGAGCTTAATTCAGCCTGTTTGTTAATAGTTTTATTTCCAAAGTACCAGGAGACCCTTGGATTGAAAAACGTGCCTCTTGCATTAATATAATGGAAAGAACCATGAGAATCAGCTGAGCCATTCTATTTTTTTGTCTTTATTTTGTGTTTGTGTTTTAGATAAAACAGTAGGCTGAGAGAAATTTAAGTACTTCTCAGTGTCCTGAAGCTAGTTATGGTAAATTGAATAGTGGGAATTAAGTCCAGGACAAAAATTGCCTCCCATAATCCATCTCTTCACTCCCACTTCCTGTTGCTTCAATCATCCAAATAGAAGTTTATCCCCTTAGATACAAAGTTGTTATCAACAGATCCTTAAAAAGAGGCGCTGGCAAAGGATAATATGATAATAATCACAGAGATGATGCAAGTACAAGGGCTGATTCTAGAAATATTTCCACATGGTGTTTACAGAAATTGCATTTTGAATAATTTCCATGGAAATTATTTTACCCACCACAGGAATGTTACTCCCTCCCACAAGGATTTGAAGGATCAGAAAGGGCAGCGGAATTGAGGGAAAGCAGTAATTTAGATTTATATAGAAAACATTAGTTGGAACCTAAGTAATAACCCTCAACTAATCAGAATATTTTATGCAATCTGCTTCTTAGTAGAAAGAGAAACCCACAAGAAAGAAAGCCTGTTTCAGAGACTTTAGAAATGTTTTCAGGGTTTAGTTTAGGGTTAAAAGTATTTTTTTCTAATGATGCCATGAACTCTTTCAAATATCCCACTACATATCTTCCTCATTCCCCTCCTTGTATTCTTTTGATCATTTAACCAATCTATCAATATTTGCTGAGCTCTCCTCTGTGCTGAATAAAATGTAAAATGTCCTCAAGTTTATTATCTCATTAGAAAATTACCCTGACTTTTATTTTTTTCTGACTTTTATTTTTATCCACTTTTTCCACTTATATCCCTTCCATCTCTACTTCTGTAAATTTAGCCATTCTAAGATACTAACTTTTCTATTTGGCTTTCCAGATTCAATACCTACTATTTTACACCTTATTTTGTGCTATGGGTGGGGGTCATGAAGACATGGCCTTTGTGGGTAAAATCACATATCACATATTTTTACTCTGAAGTTGTCAATAGGAGGAATCAAAATATCAGGTGACAAGAGATATAAGCTTATTCCACATAATGTCCTCCTTTACACACCACCTAGACTATATTTGTCGACCTGTGAGTCATAAAGAACTACATCTTTCTCCTAAAGACTGCATCACCTGTTCAGTAACCCTCTCTTACAGCTTGGTTTAGCAAATATCAATAAAAATAATTGTGATCACCGATGAGACAAAACAAAGGGTATATTTATGGAGAAAAATAGCAACGGTGCTGTTATAAATTAAAGAAAAAGATACTGAAAGTTACTAGAAAAAAGGAAATTAGGTCAGAGGTCAGAGCTATAGTATAACATGTAGGGCATTTGCCTTGTATCCCATTTTACCTGAGTGCGATTCTTTGCATCCCATATGATCCCTGAACATCTCCAGAGATCCTAAGTGTAGAGTCAGGAGAACTTCTAAGCTTTGCTGAGTATTTCCCCAAACCCCCAAATAAATAAATACATAAATTTGAAAATAGAATTATGAAGTCACTTTATTTTCATAGTTGAGTGAAAAAAATTCCATTCTCTGCCTCTCATAAACCTAATGGCATTGATGATAGATAAACAGGAAGGTGAATTTTATTTGACTGTAAGCAGCTTCATGAAATACTGTCTTGAGGAAAAAGCAACTAATGTGTGTTCTTTCTCAATATCTGTGTCTCAGAATATGACATGGACTTGGGGTTAGGTATATAATCTGAAAATGGACACTCACATCTATATCTTGGTGTACTTATATCTATACCTCTCCATGGATTTATTTTAGGACAAAAGAGAATAGTTTATAGAACCAGAAAAGCTAGTATATTTATAAAGAAGCTCATAAAAGTTAAATGGGTCATTGAAATCAGTAATGAAGCTAGCATGCAGATTTTTTTAAATTCATGCTCAGTTCTACTATAATAAGAATGAAAAGATGAATAAAACATATCTAATTGCAAGTGTCAGTTGGTTTTGGTTGAAACAGGATTTGCCCGAGATTAATATGGTCCTTGTTTTTATACAGAATAAGACATACTCTGTGATGTTTTAAGAGGGATCAATAACTAGTCATAGAGCTGACTTAACACAGCTTAGATTCTTTCAACATAGAGATAAGGTTTGAGACGATAGTAACTGTACTTTGTTTACATGGACACAATCTAAAAAATACTTTGGAAAGCTATTTTTGGTTATACAAATTTGTGGGGAATGGGTAGTAGACACTCTTAACTCCATCTAGTCTTAGAAACATTTCAAGTAACATACTTAGCCTACATAGTTTGGTAAGGATGAAACTAGGATTTGGGACCAGAGTATTTTGTAACAGTCAACATATTCCATATATGTTCTGCTGAGTCAAGCCCTGACAACACAGTCTGGCTAAAACTCTCCAAAGCATTGTACAGATTTAATGCAATCTAAGTATACCCATGACATTCTTCCAAGAAGTGGATCAAACATGCCTGATTTTCATTTGGACAAATAAACGAACTCGAATAGCTAAAGTTTCCCTTAAGGGGAAAAATATGGAAGGCATCGCTTTCCACAACCTTACATTGTACTACAAAGCAATAGTCATTAAAACAGCATGGCATTGGAATAAAGATAGACCCACAGATACATAGAAAATACTTGAGTATTCAAAGAATACCCTCCAGACTTACAATTAATCTCTAATAAAGGGGAAAGAAATACAAAATAAAGCAAGGTAAGCTTGCTTCTTCAACAAGTGATGTTGTTATAACTGGTCAGCATATGCAGAAAAGGGACCTCAGAATTTTATCTAACACCATGCCCAATGGCCAAATCCAAATGGATGAAAGATATGTCTAACATCAAAGGTCAAATCAAAATGAATTATAGGCCTTGAAATCAGCTCCGAAAATGTAAGGTATATAAAATGCCTTCCACAAAGACAAGTGGGGTGGAGAGGAGAAAAATGTGGACCATTTGTGGTGGGAAAAAGTTACATTGTTGAAGAGAGGTGTTGATTCAATGACTGAAATCCAACTATGAACCTTTTTCTAACTATGGTGCTTAAATAAAAAAAATATTGAGAGTTAAAAATAATTTAAAAAGGGGCCCGGGAGATAGCATGGTGGTAAGGCGTTTGCCTTTCATGCAAAAGGTCATCGGTTCGAATCCCGGTGCCCCATATGGTCCCCCGTGCCTGCCAGGAGCAATTTCTGAGCATGGAGCCAGGAGTAACCCCTGAGCACTGCCAGGTGTGACCCAAAAAAAAATTTAAAAAATAAGTAAGCTCTCACTGTGGATGACATACTACTTATTTAGAAAATCATCAAGGTTCTACAAAAATACTTCTAGAAACAACAAATTTGCATAGTAATGTAGCAGGTACACAAAAAGTCATGGCTTTTCTATATAAAAATAGTAAAAAGAAGAGACATTTAAAACAACATCCCATTCACAACTGTGCCTCAGAAAATCAAGTACATTAGAGTCAACTTAAGAGATAAATGACTTATACCAAAATAAAACCTATAAAACACTGCTTCAAGAAATAAAATATGACATAAGGAAATGAAAACATATACCCTTCTCAGGAATTGGGAAGATTAACATAATAAAAATGGCAATATTTCCCAAAGTGTACAGATTTAATGCAATGTCTCTAAGAAAATCCATGACTTATTTTAAAAAAAGTGGATCAAATATTCCTGAAATTCATCTATAACAATAAATACCCATGAATAGCTAAAGCAATCCTTGGGGAAAAAAAGATGAGATACACCATTTTCCCCATCTTCAAATTGTACTATGAAACAATAGTCATTAAAACTGCATGTTATTAGAATACAGACCCTCAAATCAATGGTATAAATTTGAATATCCTAAGACTTACTCTTAGATATATGATCAATTAATACTAGAAAAGGGGGCCAGAAATACTAACTCAAGGGGAACCATTTCAAAAAGTGGTATTGGAAAAACTGGTCAACTACATCCAAAAAAAAATGAACACAGACCTCTCTTTAACACAGGCATAAAATGCAAATCAAAATGAATTAAAGACGGGGCTGGGTGGTGGCGCTGGAGATAAGGTGCCTGGGCTAACCTAGGATGGACCTCGGTTCAATCCCCCGGTTCCCCATATGGTCCCCCGTGCCTGCCAGGAGCGACCCCTGAGCGTCTCCGGGTGTGGCCCCAAAAAACAAAACAAAAAAATGGATTAAAGACAATATTATACCTAAAACTATAAGACACATAAATGAATATGTAGGCAGAATACTTTATGACACTGAATTAAAGGCATCCTCAAGGAAGAAACACCATTGAGCAAGCAAGTGAAAGTAAATATAAACAAATGGGAGTACATTAAAATGATCTAGAAAGAAAATGACAAATGAAATAAATGGTAAATCAAAGAAAATGGTATGTCAAAGAAAGTGGCAACTCAAAGAGTATGGTAAATCAAAGAAAATGATAACAAAGCTACAAAGACTGTCCTTGGAATAGGAGAATATATTCACCCAATGCCCATTTTATTAGGAGTTAAGATCTAAAATATATAAGTAACTGGTAGAGCTTAACAAGAGAAAAATATCTAACCGTCCAAAAATCTGTGAAGAGATGAATAGAAACCTTCTTAAAGAGAAAATAGGTGGCCAAAATGCACGAGAAAAATGACACACATCATTATCAGGAAAATGCAAATAGAAAACAATAAGATATTATCTCACACCCACAGAGACAGACATACATCATAAAGAATAATAGCAGCAAGTGTTGTGTGGATGCAGGAGAAAAGGGAAAACTCATTCACTTCTGGTGGGAATGCCAACTTATCCAGCCTTTTTGGAAAAAATTATGGATATTCCTTAAAAATATAGAAATTGAGCTTCTAAAACTTGGATATTCCAAAGGTAATATCAGCAATATTACCTAGAATATATCACCTAGGGAGCCAGAAACATAATGCAGAAAAGACTTCTGCACTCTTGTGTTCACTGCAGTGCAATTCACAATAGCCAGTATCTAGAAAGCAACCCAAGTCCCCAAGAACAGATGAGTGGATGAAGAAAATTTGATACATCTACACAATGGAATACTATGCAGCTGTTAGGAAAAACAAAATCATGAAAATCATGGATGGATATGAAGAGCATTGACTGAGTCAGAGGGAGAGAGATAAAATGATGGCACTCATTCATGGAATATAAAAAGGATAGTAGGTTCCAGGAGATAGCATGGAGGTAAGGCATTTGCCTTTCATGCAAAAGGTCATCGGTTCGAATTTCGGTGCCCCATATGGTCCCCCGTGCCTGCCAGGAGCAATTTCTGAGCATGGAGCCAGGAGTAAGCCCTGAGCACTGCCGGGTGTGACCCAAAAACCAAAAAAAAAAAAAAAAAGGATAGTATGGTAATAACATCCAAGTACAACAGCAACGCAGGCCAGAAGAACCAGATAATCTTAAGAAGATAAGTGGGGCAGTGCAGTCGGGGTAGAGAAAGAACCACAATAACAATAGTTGGAAATGATTGCTCTGGGTGCTGAATGGAAAGTAACAGGAATGATACCTCTTCAACAAAATTATTGCAAAACACAATGTCTAAAAGAAAAAAAATGGAAGAGGAAGACCAAGGGGGAGAGAAAGAGTGAGAGATAAGAGAGAGAAAAAAATATCTGCTAGAATCTGGCAGTGGAGAGGGTGGAGGGGCGTGTGGTAGAAAAACTGAGGAAATTGAAGGTTTGAAATGTGTTCTGGTAAAGGGTGTTGTAAATATATGACTGAAACTTAGTCATGAACAACTTCATAAGTGTGAAAAAATAGTGTGGTATATACATAGAAATAAAAGGCAACTCTATGGAGACATTAAAAATAAATAAAAATTTTTATTTGCAGCAAAGAAAATAAAGTATCTAAGTAGCATTCTAACACACAGGATAAACTTTCTGATGAATGTCCTTACATAAATAAATGTCTAATATCTGGGGCCTGGGAGATAGCATGGAGGTAAGGCGTTTGCCTTTCATGCAAAAGGTCATCGGTTTGAATCCCGGTGCCCCATATGGTCCCCCGTGCCTGCCAGGAGCAATTTCTGAGCATGGAGCCAGGAGTAACCCCTGAGCACTGCCGGGTGTGACCCCCCCAAAAAAATGCCTAATATGCACCCTTCTTCCTCCCAAACACATCTAAGGACTGACAGCATCTTTTCTTGTTAGGGTTCGAGAAATAAAAAGATTCAACTCTTTAAAATAAAGTATCAGCTGCGATGATTTTGGAGCATAAAAAAGAATGTGTCATTAGGCGAGACCCATCCTTATTTTTTCCCCCAACTTTATCTTATTTTTTAAATTTAATTTTTATTTTAATCATAGTGGCTTACATATCGTTGTCAATAATATTTAGGCACACATTAACATAAAATTGACCAGCTTTTAGTTCAGCTTTATTGCTTTGGCTTAAAATAAAAATATATATATGATATATATAATATGCATTTTATATATGTAAAACATGTAAAATATACATAAAACAAATGTAAAAAATATATATTTGATTTCTTCTCTTATTCATTGTATGTTGTCAGAGATTTTATTATCTTTTGGACAGTTTCACCTTCTATAAATGAGGGAAGAACTAGAATTATGCAATGGTAAAAAAGGGGGAGAATCTCCAAAACACTATTCTAGTTTCCTAAATCCTAATGACTTCTGAAAATTATCTCTGTAGGGACTCCATTTCATTTTGATCTAGTACCTTATACATAAGGACAGCATTGAATGGCATGCAAATAAATCCACCTGCACCCCAAAGTATAAAAAGAAATGTTTGTCTTCCTTACATTATCTCTTCCTCTGTATTTGAAAAATCTATTCAATATAAATGAGGGTCAGAGGTGAATGAGTTTTGCTTGAAGTGCATTTTCAAGCTCTCTGACATGTAGACTTTTCATTTTGCAAAATTCCTCCTTAAGTGAATAAATGTGTAAGGTAACTCTTTCTTACCTTGATCAACATATAATACTAACTTGACACTTAGAATTAAATTAGAGAAACAAAATTGGATACTTTGAGACTTGAGGGCTGATTATACAACTAGAGCTAGGAGTGAATTTGAACTTTTTTTTTATCCCAATTAAATCAAATGAGAGATAAATTCCCCATTACTAAGGAAGAGAGGTGTATCTGCGGAGGTGGAAGTTTCCCTTGATGTTCTGAGACAAGGAAACCTAATCCTTTCTTCTGACACACATGGTTGCAATAGAAAGCCTACTCCAACTGCCAGTCTGGTTTTAATCTATTGTCTTAAGCAAGGCAGGATTTGCAAGGAATGTCAAGGAAAAGGGTGAAATTACCAGAACTCACTATAAAATAAAAGTGTTGATGAGAAATCAGATTTTAAACAAGTGTTCAATATCGCATGAGCATATGTTGACATAAAGTGCACGCTCTAAATATACAATTAAGAGAATTTTAAATCATGAGTATAAGCAAAGTCTACTTTATGTCCATTTTTATTAACTTTACCGAAGTTGTTTAGCAATGATAAATATTACCAATTAACACAGCAGTCCTTTAAACAAAATGTATCAAAACTAATGATGAATTATGCCTATTTTTGAAATTTCAAACACTTTGTATGAAAACACTTCAAATGTATTATATAACCGTTCTTTAAAAAAATACACTGTTGGGGACAGAATGACAGCATAGCAGTTAAGGCACTTGACTTGCACATGGCCAACCCAGGTTTCATGACTGGCATCCCATATGGTCCCCAGAGCCAGCCAGTGTGCTCCCCCCCAAAAAGATACATTGTCTTTTCCTGATGATTCAGGATTAACATTAAAAAAATATTTATTGCAACTTGTTGAGTATTCTTAGACCAAGGACAGTTGGTGAAAATTCCCAACATCAAAAGATTTCTGAAATATATTAAAAATATATACAAGGATACAGACACTTTAAAGGGTCTAATTTTCTTTATACTGTCAGTTTTCTTATTATTACCAAATCATATCAACCTGTCAGTTAAGATGCTTATCAAAATAAAACTTAGAAGGGGTGGAAGCAATAAAACAGAGGATAGGGCATTTGCCTTTCATATGGAAGACCTTTATTCAACCCTGGGCATCTCATATGGTTCATGGAACATCACCAGGAATAATTCCTGAGTACAGAGCCAGGAGTAACTCATGAGCATCGCTAGATGTGAACCACAAAACAAAATCCTGGTAATCAAAATTCAACTTAGATTCAAAAGTTGTTCCTACTCTGTGCACGAGATTATATTAGGTACTCAGAAAATGGAACAAAAATAATGTCCTCCAAGAGTAACCTTCTTGGCTGTGTGAATTAAAGTTATGATTTAAAAGTTATCATTGTTATAGGGATTACATTTTATTACTTCTTCTTTTTTTTTTTTTTT
>PVKC010008455.1:0-28051 GCA_004027635.1 Crocidura indochinensis | reverse complement strand
TAGTGGAACCTTAAATAAATTACAGAAAAATTTTCATAACAGATTCACTAATAATGTTGATTTAATGATTTCCTGTCATGAGCTATATTTATCATGTATTACCTCTCTGAAATGATGTTATATTTAATATTTTTGAGAGTCATGTTTTAATCAAGTTAAACTCAAGGACACTGATAGTTATCTGTTTGGCTCATAGTATTAGCTTCTGTTTCTTATTTAGTCACAAGACTATTATTGCTGGAATCTTTATAAACACATTTGCTGGGATTGCCACAAGAGTACAACTTATGCTGTAAGGTCAGAAAAATGTGTGCCAGTGGTTTTCATGATCTATGCAGAGTACATTACAGAATTGTTTAATAAATTAAAGACAACTAATGCAAAATGTGTTCTTTTCCCTCATGGGATTAAGTATCTAAAAATATAATTTATTTTTAGATTCAAAAAATAGTTTCTTAGGAACTAAATATCCAAGAAGAATGTTCAAAGAATAGTTGGTACTATATTATTCAAATGCTTTATATAAATAAAATCTATAATAAATAAAATCTACAATAACCACAAAACTGTTCTTAAAACTAATTTACTTAATAAGCAATAACTTTAATAACCTATTTGATAGCTATGATATTACTTAAGATGGAACATTTTAATATTATCAGTGAATATATTCAATTTAATATTTTGAAAGAGCTCTGGAGGGCAAGTTTCCCCTTCTTCAAATTGAGATCCTGAAAAAGTGTTCCCTTATTTAAGTTTTCCCATGGAAGATAATCTAATAACAAATCAATAGTGTCCATATGAGTTTTATATAAAAACTAAGTCATATATCAAAATAAGAGTAAAATTAAAGTAGAAATGAACAAAAAATGTGTGAAGAATAGTTTGAAGGAAGACCTACCTTTAGTACTCCAATACATATCACATGAAAAAAATTTTCTTAAGCCTAAATGGTTACATACTAAATATAAAATGAGAAACTACTATACTGGAGATTATATTACTAATCTACATTATTTTTAATCATAAATTCCATTTTCTTAATATAAATTATATGACACTTTCCTGTGTGTGAGGCTCATTGTTGAAACTTTAGACCACAAAAAATATAAGAAAAATAGTAGTAATTATTTTGTAAGTACCTGTGGTTGTGAAGTTTACAATTACAATATCTTTAAATTGTTGAAGGACATGTATAACAGTGATCAATTGGTAGTACCTACTCGAGTGAATTGGTGTTACATTAAAAACAATTGAATACCTGCAATATCATATCAGGTTTATCTACAGGATGCTTGCAATATATGGGGGGCGGGGAAGAGAGAAAAATATTCTGCAATAGCTTATGTACAAGAAGGGGGAACTTTTAAAACTTGTTAATGATTAACAGGATTTCTACTAAAATTTTACTTGCAGGTATAGCTGAATGTAAGGAGTCTAAGAAAAGCACAAAATTAAAATCGATGCTATTAATAAGATTTTCTAAGTAACTCCATGGTTCTATATAGTATATCTACATTCTACATTCCTTTTAGCTTATTCCTTTAGCTATATTCCTTTAGTTTAATATTTATAACTATTTAATAAATAATTTACAGGTTAAGTTTCAGGTAAGCAGAATACTCTATTAATAAGTACAAGATAAACTTTTAAACCAAGTTTTAATTTTCACTAAAATTTTCAACATTTGTTTGAAATCTTCACAAGATATTCATCTATTTGTGGCATCATATAGGTCTGTCTCCCCATCTGTCTATGTTTTTCATGAAGACTAGTATCTTGTACATGTTTTTTTCTCCCCATTCCTAACTTTAGTAGCTACTCATTGGCCCAATACTATGCCATTTCTGTAGTCGCTGTCCAACAGCTTTTGTCGATCATTTTTAAAAGAAAATAAATGCTTTCTTGAACAGGAGAAGAAGAACTAATCAATGTTTTTATTTTTCTAAATTTAAATATGCATGTTTAAAAAAATGTATGACATCAAAATCAAGCACTCCCACAATAAATATCTCGGCAACATAATGTAATACTAAAATCTTAAAAGAATGAAGCATTCTAAATAAATTAAAGATGGCTATAAATCATACTATTTCAACCCTATTTGCGCAAGAGTATCCTTCTTATATTACATGACCAGATTTATTCAGAAATCCACATCTTGCATGTATAGACATCTTGAAAAATCCTTTTTTAACAGGATATCCTCACAACCCCCTCATTCCTAAGTTGGTAGCCTAACTGTAGCACAAGCTCATCTGGTTTGACTAAAATCACTGCATTATTTGGCAATGGTTTCTACATACGTGGTGCTTGGAGCTCATTGAAGCTCCAACAGTACAGGAAATGCAAATCATACAAACCACTCTCATGATGGCGATGTACAGTGGCGTGATTGAGCAGCAATACGCACGACTCGTGGGTTGACCACATGAAAGGAGCCATTTAAAGACCAGATGAACTAAAGCTGGGATAAGTTAGAGAGTATGTGTGAGCTTCAAAGCTGACAGCATAGCATCCTTATTTAAAATAGAAAGGATTTTTTATTATTATTACTTTTTATTAATAACACCTGTCTAAGTTCTTCACATTGAAGAAAGTAAATGGAGGTGAGATAAGAAATAGGCACCATATTGCACATCAGAGAACTAATCTTTCTTTTCTTACATCCCAGGTTTGCTAGAATAGTGGACTTTCTATCAACCTTTCACATGATTTTCTATGTGTTAACAGTTATTTGAAAATGTTTTCTTTCTGTGAGTTAAAAAAAGTTAATTTTCCAATGTTTTACATTATTTGCTCTAACACCTAGGTGGTTTAATTGTCTCATATTAATAAAATTCTTCAACAAAATTAAAAAGCTTTAGTGCTTGCATGTTCTTTAGTAAAAGCTTTAGAAACAAAACAAAATTTCCTAATAAAGAATATTTGAACAGGGATAATAAATATGGAGCTAAAAATGGTTAGAGTAAGTTTTTTTCTCCTTTTAAGATGTGAGTTATTTTAATGATTTTAATTTACTACCACATTTAATGTGCCTGTTAAAAAAAAAACTAATGTGGGGAGGGCAAAGCCATAGTACAACAGCTAAGACATTTCCCTTGCACGCTGCCAACCCAAGTTCGATCCCAAGCATCCCATATGTTCTTGGGAGTCTGCCAGGAGTGATTTCTGAACACTTAGCCAGGAGTAACCCATAAGCTCTGTCAAGTATGCCCCTCAAAAAAAATTAATGTAATAACTTCAAATAATTAAAATTGGAGTGGCAAAATAATGTAGTGGGTAGAGCATTGCCTTGCATGAGACTGACTCAGGTTTGATCTCTGGCACTCTATACAGTCCCCAAAATGCCATTAGTTATGATCCCTGGGTGCAGAGTAAGGAGTGAGCCCTGAATACCACCAAGGGTTGCCTCCAAATGAACAAATAAACATTAAGATAAAATTCCATTTTATAAGTTTGTTTAGTATTTCAAAATTTTTTCCACAACTTTGAAGAACCTGTTAATATCATCTGCATGAAGACTTGACAGTATCAGAAATTCGTTATAGCTTTCTCTGATATCCCCTTTTATCTAGAAGTTTGAATAAATAAACTGAAATTTCTGTAAAAAAGAGAAAAAGACTAATATCTCTAGTCTAAGATTCATAAAACTTAATGAATGGACTAGTCATTCTCTGGAACTTATTTTGGCCATCTATATAAAAGGTTTTATTCAGAAAACCAAATAGGAGAATATAATGTATGAGAAAATTATTGTAATATATATTAATATAAAGAAAAATTTCAGAAAAATTAAACAATTAAACAGAGTCTTTACTGAAGAAACAGAGGTAATACTTGGATATGAAATCATATATGCTTTTTTGGTGATCATTCAATCTAGTTGGATGGGAATCTTCCCACACTCTGTTGAGGGGCTCAATGGCCATTCCCTTAGATACAATGTTAAAGTCAGACAAATGGAGCTTCCCAAGACCAGTGATTCTAGTGGTGCTTGGGAGCACCAGGGAAACACCTCTATAGTACTTGGGGAGACATGTGGTGTCAGAATTCAAACATGAGATCAAGTAATGTATCATTCATTGTAAAGCTATCTCATAGGCCCCTCATTTGTTGTCTTCTCAAAGAGCCATTCAAAGCTAACACCCCACAATAGAATTAAGGAGCACAGAAATTCTCTCACTTTTGTATCATATACGAGCTAGAAATTTGGATACTTGGAATTCTGAATTGTCCTACAGTTATTCACTATGTTCACTTCTTTCTTATCCTAATTTATCCTAAACATAAGCATTTGCTACCTTTTTTTAAATAGCCAAAGAGTGCTAATAACCATAAGCACCTCTGAAGACCTAGAGATTTGATATTTTTAAGCATATTTTGGTGTAAAGAAAATCAAACAAATGTTATTTCTAAAAGGAGCTTTAAAATTCTCCTCTTATAAAAGGAGGAGCTTTAAAATGCTGATTGTCGACTATCTTCTATTCAAAGCTAAAGAAAACAATTTGTATATATAGTCATTAACAAAGAAGGCTTAGTTAATTATTTTTCTGTTTTTAGAAAAATTGTAAATCCTGTAAAAAAAGGTTAGATCATTTTTATTTAAAAATTAAACTATGGGGCTGCGAGATAGCATGGAGGTAGGGCATTTGCCTTGCATGTGAAAAGATGGAGGTTTGAATCCCGGCATCCCATATGGCCTCTAAATCTGCCAGGAGCTATTTCTGAGCTTAGAGCCAGGAGTAACCCCTGAGCGCTGCCGGGTGTGACCACCCAAAAAAATTAAACAAAAAATTAAACTATGACCATAAATTTCATATTCACCAAAAGGCTGTGAATATAAATATAAAAACAGTTTATAGAAAATAGCACAGAGTTAGCATACAATTATGAACAAGTGATAGGCAGGCAAAATAGTTGTCACAGCAACCAATAAATGAAGATTTATTTCTTCAGTCATAAAATATACTCTATAGGAAATATTCAGATTTGTGGAGATAGGATGTTCATTCACAAGTCAAGAATCCATTAAATAAACCAAGCCACAAAACCCAGAAGAGGGTGGGTCAATAACGTTTCTAAGATTACTGATTTACTCCTGCTCTCATGTATTGCAAGGCATCAAGAATTCTACTGGAGACACAGAACCTTGAGTAATCGTGAGGAAATCTGCTGTCTGACTACTATTACACAGTAATGTGAATGTCGTGATTTGAAAGCTGCCATTTATATCATGTACTGTTTTACAATCAATAAATAAAAAACAAACACTTGGGGGCCACCGGTTCAAGGATTTCAGAAACTGTCATCAACTGTAGCTGGTGAAAATCTCTCCTTGTAAGATGAATTTGAAGTTGCATTCTAAAGGGAAGCATTAGTAAGGACTTTACAAAAGGCAGGAAATGAGGAAATTTAAAGGAAAAAGGGCACTAAACATTTAATAAATGCTGGGGTAGTTTTTTTGCTTTAAACAAGTTGAGCAGAATTCATTTTTTTCTCAAATTCCCTGTGACAATTCTCAATTAATCCATTACTAGACTTTTCAGTTGAAAAATAATCAGAGGGGCCCGGGAGATAGCATGGAGGTAAGGCGTTTGCCTTTCTTGCAAAAGGTCATCGGTTCGAATCCTGGTGCCCCATATGGTCCCCCGTGCCTGCCAGGAGCAATTTCTGAGCATGGAGCCAGGAGTAACCCCTGAGCGATGCCGGGTGTGACCCAAAAAAAAACTAAAAAAAAAAAAAGAAAAATAATCAGAATCTTCTCATGATGTCTTGGCCTATGTTTCAACATTTGTATCCAATGTCAAGAAGAAGTGTTATTGATTGATTAAATTAAATCAACCCTCATCTTTCACTTTAAATTATTTCCAATTCTTTCAGTATTTATTTTGAAGCCTATTATTGATTTGTATCGATGTCCTTTAAGGTCCTATGTCAAATTCATCAGGATATATTCACAATACTAAATTTAATACTAGACAATCATGACTCGTCCAGAAATGCTATTACCTACCTTTAGCTTCTAAAAACTCAGATAAAACTCTGTTACTTAACTGCACAGTGATATCATTTGATAAAATAATTCTTGAATTCTATATTAATACCTATCATATTATCACAAGATTAGGTATTAAGATGTAAAGATATGAATTAATAAGGGAAAGCCAAAGGCATCACAGAGGACTTAATGATAGGAGGCAGTTGTCATTATCTCCCTGTTAAGAACAAACACTATGAAGTTAAAGGTGGGTCAATAAACTTTTTTTTTTATTAATGAAGTGAAAAAAGAAAAAACATATTTTCATGGAATTGGCTATCTGATTTCCAACTGATTCTAGTTTCAGATTAATGACTATATTATATATGATATATCTAGTCTTATTGACTATATGTAGTGATATCCAACAGTCCAAACTACTAAAAAATGAAACATTAATAGAGTCAGACCAATGGTTCATGGCCATCATCATAAATGCCCACAGGCCAGTGACATGGGCTCATTAAACTCTAAAGAGAGGCAACCCGAGCTTCAAAAATTCATGGATACACATGTCTCACAGCAGACATGTTGCAGCCTGAACAGCTGTCCCTAAACCTACATACTTCCCAAACCCCCAGTGATCACACCCACAACCTACAGCCCTTGCTATGTCAGCTCATTGGTGCAGCTCTACAAAGAATGTGGCCATATATGAAGCCTCCATATTTTATAATAGTGACATCTTAATAGGAACATACCAAATGAGAGGTAAAATTATCATGTAAGCCACAAGCATTCAAACAAGGCCAATAAGAGATTGCTGAACTAGAAACAAATGGGTTAATAAACCTTCAATCTGACATAATGATTCTGTTGTGGGATTTAAGAAAAATAAAAGACATTATTGTAATAATACCCAGAGACAAAAGAGATCAAGCTGAAAGGACAATATGAAGCTTACCAAAAAGAGTGGTGAGTGCAGTTAGAGAAATAACTACACTAACAACTATCATGACAAAGGTAGTGAGTGAAAACAGATTGCCTATGTCAAATATATGCAGGAGGTCAGAAGGAGGGAGATGAGGCATTGGTACTGGGTGCTCTTTTATATGACTGCAACACAACTACAAACATATTTGCAATGCTTAAAAAGATATTATATTTAAAAAAAGATAGAGATAATTACAGATCAATATGCCTAATGAACACAGACACAAAGATCCTCAACAAAATCCTAACTATTTGCTAGGATTCAACCCTTGTGAAGAAGGTCATACACCATGACCGCATAGGACTCCAGAAATGCAAGGATGGTTTAACATAATCAAATGTATCAATATAATATACCAGATCATCAAAGTAAAAGATAAAAACTATATGAACATATCAGTAATTGCATAAAAAGCATATGACAAGGTCCAACATCTATTCATGATAAAAAAAAAAAAACTTTGAACAAGGTAAGAATAGAAAGAACTTTTATCAAAATAATCAAAGCTATTCTATTTACATCGATGGCAAATAAAAAACTCAATGGAGATAATCTGAAAGCCTATTCTCTAAAATCTGACACAAAACAAGGCTACCCCCTCTCACCACTCCTTTTCAACATAATACTGAAAGTACCTGCATAGCAATTAGGCAAGAAAAAGATATCAAGGACATCCAGATAAGAAAGAAAAAGGCAAAACAGGCACTGTTTGTAAATATTATTATACTATATTTAGAAAACTCTAAAGCATATCAAACAAAGCATATCAAAAAGTTTCTAGAAACAGCATATTCATATAGCAAAGTGACAGGCTACAAAATTCACTAGCAAAAATCAATGGTCTTCTTATACACAAATAATGAAAGAGAAGAAAATAACATTAAAAATATAATACCATTCACAATAGTGCCACAGAAAATAAAATACCTTGCAGTCAACTTGACTAAAGAGGTAATGGACCTACACAAAGAAAACTACAAAATACTTCTTCATGAAATAAAAGGGGACACAAGAAAATGGAGACATATATTTGTTCATGGACTGGGAGGATTACATCATTAAAATGGCAATATTCCCTAATGCATTGGACAGATTTAATGTAATCCCTTCTAAGGATACCCATGACTTTCTTCGAAGAAGTGGATCCAATACTCCTCAAATTCATTTGGAACAATAAATACCCACTTATAACTAAAGGAAATCTTAGGAAAAAGAAGATGGAGTGCATCACTTTCCCAACTTAAAATGTACTACAAAGGGTCAAGAACTTTATTATCTATTCCACCTAAATTCATATATTTTAAATAGTTCTGTAACATGTCCTATCAAATAAAATACTAAAAATCTAGTGTAGTTACTCTAAGCAAATTATATTAACCAAAATAGAGAAATACTTCAAGACAGACACAAAAACAAAACAAAATAAACAAAAACCAGCTTGAGAAAAAGACCAGGTGGTCATTCTTTAATCATATGTACACATTTATATTTTGGAAAAACTAACAGGCAATCACTAAATTCTTTTAATAATTCAATATAAGAGATAACAAGATAGTAGCCCTCATCAAAAATTGATGAGGAATTATTTAAGAAAAGCAAGAAGTACCTTCTGTAACAAAACAAACATAATATTTGAAAAGTCATAATCCATAATCCATAAACCTCCTAAGGACATTTTCCTAGTGGAAATAATACAATAATTTTATAATTTTTGATTCATTAATAAGAATTAAGTCAAGTTCATTGAATATCAAAAAATAAAGTACAGTCATTTAAATGAGATTTCTTGTAAGGCTTGAAACAAAACTGAAATGCTGTGTAGATGAAGTTCAGGAACCAAGTTACTCTCTTCATGTCAGTTTCGCAAAGAGCTCATAGTCACATGGTCTTTCTTCTAGTATCGCATCTCCAATGCATCTACTTTTTTTTCCCTAATCTACTTCTTTTTATGAGCGTTGCTGTTCTCTCATGACTTGCAGTTAGCACATGACAAATAATCTCTTACATGTCTATCTGTGACTTGGGTACTTATGGGTCACATGTCATCTATCTTATCCCCAGTCAATTATAGTGATGTACATAAAACATGGTTCCTGGGTATCCTTCACTTTAATAGCACCAGAAAAGAAATATTATTTCTGATATCTTATTCCAATAATGGTACAGAAAAGTAAAAGAAGTAGAAGAGGGGTTCTAAATGACAAAAATGTGGAGAATTTAAGAAGAAATATTCAATTGAAAGAGAAAGCAACCCATGATGCCCTGCCCTATATGATTATGTATCTACTGCAAAGAGATTAATTCATGTTAATTATATATGAAAAGCAGCCTAAGACTATTAGAAAAAAAAAGGTGGTTTCTTAAATCTTATGAAAAGGCAGCCAACGTTACCAATATAAGAGATTTGGAAAGAAACTGTTAAACAGGATTATACTGCACCCCACTTCTATCACTTGTTGCTATATGATGTTTACTATTAATTAATCCATTTACATCATTCTCTTTATAACTAAATGGTAGTGTAACAGAATCGAGGTTATAGAAGGGATGGAGAGCAGGTTGCAAGGATCCAAAGGTCTGTGGTCAAGGGATACTAACATTTTGGTGGTAAGAATGGTATGGTAACACTGTACCTCTATATGTATGCATAAATTTTATATACTATTGTAAACCAATACTACTTCAGAAATAAATTAATTAATAAATGAATATGTGGTAGTGATAACAGTTAAGTCTTACAGGTCTATATTAAGGTTTAAATGAGATGAAACACAATTAGAGTACTTACAGGATCTGATAAAGAGCAAAATATAAAAAGAGTAATAATTATTGTAACTCATACATTTCTGAAATGCTTAATTAGGAAATCTAGTTAAAGGTATACACAATATACAAGTGCTATAATTTAGCATAGTGAGAAAGAGATTTAAGTAAGGAATAAGTGAAGCTGCAAATATAAATTTGCCCTTTGAGCTGATGCCAAAATTAATGCCATTTTAAAGAATGATAAAAGATACTTAAAAAAAAGAACGAAATGAGAAAATTAACTATCAAATTTGGCACTGAGAATTTCACTGGTGATATCCCTAATGGAGTCCAGTTAAATAGCAAATCAATGTCTATAAAAAAAAAAAATCACACCTTCACAGACAACAGTATATTGACTGGATTGAAATGAAAGATACTAGGTCTCTCTTTGACAATAGAATATTTCACGATAACATTTAAATTTCAGTAAAATTGAAGAGTATGGTAAAGAAATTAATGGAGCCAGAGAGATAGTACAGCGGTAGGGTGTTTGCCTTAGACAATGAAGGATGGTGGTTCGAATCCCGGCATCCCATATGGTCCCCTGCCAGGAGCGATTTCAGAGCATAGAGCCAGGAGCAACCCCTGAGTACTGCCGGCTGTGACCAAAAAACAAATCAAAACAAAACAAAAAATATAAAAAATTAAAATTCAAAGGGGAAGAATTATGAGAGTATCTTTCTATGGGATAGTTGGAAATGCTCAAAAGAACTACAAAAATAAAATAATACAACCCATAAATGCAAATGATACATAGTTTCTACAAAGAAGATTATTTGAATTAAAATTAGTGCAAAGTGTATAGTATAGGTAAGCTCAGTATTATAAGCTATAATTATTTCCTACCGTTCTCTTTTATCATAATCTGAACACTTCTCTACAGGTCCCAAGTGTGTTTTAAATGAAGTTTATATATGAAAATATTTTCTCTCATTGCTTATATATTGCTTTACCATTGTGTCATGAAAAAAGGAATCTATCGGTATTTCTACCATAGAGCTCTTTGTCATGATTTTTTGCCTAAAATGATTCAGATTTGTCATAGCCATTTCAAGTATTTGCTACATAAAAAATAGTACAAAGAAAACTTAAACTAATACTATAATCATTAATATTGGTCTAAATGGATAATTATATAATAATCAAAAAGCATTTCTACTAAAATAAAGCAAAATTTGCATACAAGTTTTAGAAGTACTAAATAGCTACTCTATAAAGAGCAATGCAAAGGGTTGGGGCAGAAAAGAAAATAGTGTTATAACACTATAAAGCATGTATATCAACTGTTAAAATGTGTTAAGAGAACATCAGCTAGTGATGTTTTCAATATGTCTCATCTTTTGAATCTTTTAAATATTACACATAGCATTTTAAATGTATTAATACTTCATAATAGATTTTAGAGGAATAGATTCACTATTTAATCATTTAATAAATGTTTGCTGAACACTAAGAAAAAAACTCCAGGGATAACTGTGAAAAAGAAAAGGCCTCAAAGTCTGAAATATAGCTTAATGGACTGAATCATCAGCTTTGCACACAAAAGGCCCAGCTTCAAGCCATATTGGCCCAGGGGCATCACAAAAATCCCTCTAAACAGAGCCTAGAATTATTCCCTGAGCACCACTGTGTGAGACCCAAAAATTAAAAGAAAAAGTTTCTGTTTTCAGGGATTTTAGAAATAACAATAAAGTAATTCCTCAGAAACCATTTATGATGATTTTTTGTAAATTTTAGGGGAATATTGAAGAACATAATATACAAAAATGAACCCAAAGTATGCTACAGATACTTTCTTTTCAATTTAAGTTTCTCATGAATTTATGATTACTGTTTTCCACTCATTCACACACAGACTGATGATTTTCTAATCATTATTAAAACGTATCAAAAATAGGAATACAGGCAGTAAGTGAAATAACTAGATCAGACAGTATTCCTGCAACAAGCTGGTCAAACTTGGAACTAAAGTACAGCATGTAGGGTACTTGCTTTGGACAAGGTTAACCAAGGTTCAGTCTCTCATATCCCATCTGTTCCTAAAAACCTACAGTGGGTTCCTTGAGTACAGAGCCAGGAAAAAGCCCTGAAAACCACCAGGTGTGGCCACCCAAAAATGGAGAAAAATAAAAAAGCAACCCCTGTTGCAACATAGTTTATCCTTAATTAACAAAATTAGTATTCGGAGGACTTTGAAAGAACTAAAAACAAAAAGCCATTCAAAAGGACATATGCACATCACTTCATAACAGCACTCAATACAACAGCTAAAATCTGGAATCAACCTTTATGTCAAACAATAGCTGAGTAATTCATGAAGATGTGGTGTATGTGTTTTATATACATATATGTATGTATATGTGTATATATATGTGTGTATACATGGAATAAAACACAATGTAATACTACATAGCTGTAAGGAATAATACAAACATTCAATTCACTGCAACACAGATAGAACTAGAAGATACATTAAATGAAGGAAGCCAGAAAAAGAAGGATGCTAACATTTAGTTATATGTAGTATTTAGAATAACACATGAAGGACTGCAATGCGAGTTGTCTAGAACACTCTTGACCCCAGAGTATAGTGACTAGAAAGAAAGAATTAAGAGTAGAGAAAAAACAAACAGGAAGTAACTGGGCAGGGGTCTTGGGGATTTAGATACAATTCTGGTATTAAAAAAGGACAGAACTAAATACCTAAACCACAGAGTCAACATTATAACTCAAACTTTAAAAGGTGTGCCTGTTATGATGGCAAACTGGAGGAACAGAGGCTTGGTGTTGAGGTATGGGATGGATTCCAGAAACATTGGTAGAAGAAGGTTGACATTGGTGGTGGGATTTATACTGAAACATTGTAGGACTAAAGTTCAACTATTAATAACTTTGTTAATCACAGTTCTTTAAAGAAAAAAATTTAAAAATAAAAAAGTCAGTGCAGAAAAGAAAGCAATACAAAAGTGATAAGCATATGACCTCCAAAAATTTTACCTACTAATTCAATGCTTTCAGCATGTATACAATAAAATTTAAAATATATTACATCTAAATAGCCTGTACTAATGTAGTCATAAGTGTCATCCTGAAATGGTTATTTCTACTGTAAAGATACACAAATATACACACATACACATAAACACACACAAATTCCACTTTTTATTATGCTTACTAAATTTCATACTCACTTCAAGGAGATATATTATTAGCACACTAATTTCCATTCAATCAATATTTTTGTCCAAATGTTATTCTTTTAATTAAAGTTAATATGAGAAATTTCTACATATTCAGACATTCACATTATTCTTTTCCTTAGATTTTAAACAGAGGTGGTGAAGTTATATATGTGAAATAAGTTCTGGTAGAAAACTTTATTTTCTCACTAGTATGAAATAATTCTTTCTATAAGTGCCAAGAAGAACAATTAATAATAAATCACTTCTCCACTCTTTTAAGTATATTGTAGTATTTATAAATCTGATAAGGGAAGATATGCAATTCAACCACTTTATAAAGTTTACCTTTTTCTAAAAAAAAGAGCCTTCTTTTTCACAATGAAATCAAGTACCTAGCAGTTTTGCAAATAGAGTTCCATGGGCTAGAACATATACTTTAATTTTTTTTCCTTTGGTTTTTGGGCCATATCCAATGACAATCAGAGGTTACTCCTGGCTATTCCCTCAGAAATCGTTCCTGGTTAGGGGGATCATATGGGATGCCTGGGATCAAACCTAGGTCCTTCTTGGATCAGCTGCATGAAAGGCAAAAGCACTACCCCTAAACTATCACTCTGGCCCCATAAAACATCTATTTTGAATGTAAAAGGCTCAGGTTGGATCCATAACACTCCAAGATCCTAGAACATTATCCGAAAGCAACAGCAGGTGTGGCAAAAAAAAAAAATCATGTACCTAATAAAGTACCTTACAAAACAGAAGTCATGATACATGTTAAAAAACACATCTATGGCAATTATTTTGACTATCATATCTACAATAGTATTTGTTGCTATTTCATTGTCATTCAAATTTTACTTAAATAAATAAAAATAGGTAGAGACCAAATATATACATATAATATCATCTCTATCATTTCTTTAACTCTTTCACTATAAACAACCTATCAATCTTAAAAGACAAATACAGGGACATATTAAAATGACTGAACAAAATACTCAACATTGTTTTATTAAAGTAGTAATTTTATCACGTATTCTACTTATCATGTATTATTACTTAAAATAAAAAGTTAAAGGCTAGAGATCAAATAACTAAAAAGAAAATATTTTAGAGCAATTGAGTTCCTTAGTCAACAGAATAAATTCTGACTTCATAAGAAGATCCTATTCTCCAGTTCAAGACATTCTTGAACCACTATATGATCTTATAGAAAAACTTGAAGATGAACGAAAAGACCATTTTTTTGTGTGTTTTTTGGCCACACCCAGTAATGCTCAGGAGTTACTCCTGGCTATGTGCTCAGAACTTGCTCCTTGCTTGGGGGACCATATGGGACGCAGTGGAATTAAACAGCGGTTCTTCCTAGACTAGCGCACAAGGCAGACACCTTACCGCTTGCACCACCGCTCTGGCCCCTATATCTTATTTTCATCATTTTTTCAAATAAAGATACAAAGTGATAATGACTTCTGAGTGAGCTAACTCTGACCTTAAACTCCACTCCTGATTTGAATTGCTATGACCTTGAAATCAAGTCTTTTCTCATAAATAGCTCTTTCTTGCCTTTTTTCTTTTTTTTTGGTTTTTGGTTTTTGGTCATATCCAGTGGCATTCAGGGGTTACTCCTGGCCATGTGCTCAGAAATCACTCCTGGCAGACACTGGGGATCATATGGGTGCTGGGTAATCGAACCCCCATATGTCCTAGATTAGATGCATGCAAGGCAAATGCCCTACTGTTATGTTATCACTCCGGCCCTGCTTTCTTACTTTTACAAAGCTACTAGTAATGATATATCTAACAGGTACAAGAATGAAAATAAAAACTCAACAAAAGTTCCCAGGAATGCCCAGATATTGATGCAATTTACAATGTATGAACTAATATTTGTAACTTAATTAAAATATAACTATATAAGAATAAAATGAACTTCAGCTATGGTGTAGAGTGTGAAAATACCTAAGATGAAAGAGTAAGCAAAATAAATAAGAGAAGAATTGACAATTATGTCTCCTTAAAATATCTTAATTCACAGGGAGAGAAAGAGAGGAAGTAAGGACAGGAGTTAAAGTGCAGTGCATGCCTTGGATAAGACTGACCTGTTTGGTCCCTGGCACCATTTTCCCAAGCATAACAAGGTACAGTCCTGAAAATCACTCCATTGCTGCTATGACTCTAAACGTGCTTGAAAATAGCTAGTTGACCAAAATAATCCCAGGACCCCCATCCTTAGGTTCTCACATTGAAACTCTTGCCCAATAGGTTAATATTCAAAGGGATGTCTCAACCCTACCACCAGCACAATTTGGGAAACACCTTGCACACACACACACACACACACACACACACACACACACACACACACACACATGTAGGCAGCTCAACTGGGTGAAAAGAAATCAGGACTAAGAAAAGCATGTATTTTAGATTTATCAATGTAGCAAAAGACATGTTCTCAAGTGTGACATTTCCCTAGAAACATATTGGAACACCACTGCTTAAGAAACACTAATTCAAACCACACATCAGAAAAAAAAATAAAAATGTAAAGAAAAGACAAGGGGAAAAGTGAGAATTATATCTTAAGAGAAGAATTATATCTTGAGAAGAAGAAAAGTAAGTCACCTAAAGCATAGTACCTCATTTGCCATTTTATCAGTGGTGTCTCACAAAGAGTTTTGTGTTTTCTTCAAATGCATGCCTTACCAGTCCAGATCACTGATAAAGAAATGATCTTCTAAAAACTAGATTCTACACAAAGACAACCACAAGTATTAGTCATTCACTTCCACTCTTGAACTTTGCATAATATTATAACTATACTGATCTATTTTACATAAAATTTTGGATGGAAACTTACAAAAAGTCATGAATCACTCATTTACCACATATGTGTATACATACAGTAGTCATATACAATTCATACATGACAATTATATTCAAATAGAGAAGAGCCAGTGCTGTATCAATCATAAAAGAGAAAAAAAAACACTTTTGCTACAGTTTAGTACATAACTTAAAATGCTGTCCAAGAAAAACCTCTGATTGACCTTAAGGGGAAATATGAATGACTTACAACTAGCATTTGAATAATCTAAAATAATTATTACTAATACAATTTAATTGTATCTCTATAATTTTTACTAAACTATTTGTTTCCCAAGATTATTTTCTTATAGCCAGGATTCTATTTAGTTCAGCTCTTAGGAAAATCTGTTGAAATACAAACAACACAAACTTCATATGTATTGTTTGTTCCTTTACTATCTTCAATTCCTACTAACATTGTTCTCAGAATCTCACTATTTCTCCAACAGATGTTCAGGATTCAGTGACCAATTTTTATCTTCATAGATGATCTCCACCCTCTATTGCCACAAACAATTATCCTATTTTTTCTTACCTCGCTCCCATATTTGATTGTAGAAACTTCTGAGATTTTACCTCTAAAATAGTTTGCCTTTCTTCAGATAACAGCACTGATTTTTCCTTTTCACTCTTCTGTACTCAGTCCCTGTGGTTTGGAAAGATTTGACCCTACTTCCGGTTCCTAAAGTGATCATATTACTTACACATGGTTAACCAGAATATTTTAAACCTTTTTTCAGAGTAACAGGTTCAAAGACTACATAACAATTTTTAAAATCCTTTCAGGAAATCTTGAAAGTTTTATTAGAGCTGCTCAGAAAGAGCTACTCTTTCAAATAGGATAATAAGGCTAGTGCAATAAAAATTTAGCCTGGAGCAAGCAGTATGAAGAAAGTCTCCTTTAGAATGCAATCAAATCAGAGAACGTAGAAAGTAAAAACCCAATGACATCATCACTAAACCACTGGGTCTAGCTTTTTCTGAACTCTGGAATTTTCGGTCCCTCTTGCCTTCCAGGAGTAATTTCTGAGTGCAGAGCCAGGATTAACCCTTCATCACCAGGTGTGGTCCTCTCCCCCAAAAAAGAAAAAAAATAATGCTTAAACTGTCATACCAAACAAAATTTGTGTTGAGCTAATTTATCCTATTGCTTCTGCATCCCAAATCAAAGGCATGGGAGGCAACTGACAAAACTGAAAGGTGAGCCAGAGAGATAGCATGAAGGAAGGACGTTTGCCTTGCATGCAGAAGGATGGTGGCATCGCTTATGGTCCCCTGAGCCTGCCTGGAGCAATTTCTGAGCATAGACATCCAGGAGTAGCCCCTGAGCGCTGCCGGGTGTGACCCAAAAACAAACAAAAAACAAAAACAAAAACAAAAAAAAAACACTGAAAGGCTTTAAAATACAAAGGTAAAATTTTATTTTATTTATTTTGCTTTGGGGATACTCTCAGTGGTCTGAGGGATTACACCTGGCTTTTAAGAGATTACTCTTGGTGTGCTCAGAACATATGGGTACCAGGGGTCAAACTTGGTCCTGCCATGTGCAAGGCAAGTGCCCTACCCAATATACTATCATTCCAACCTGAAAGGTGAAACTTTATATTGCAGGTATGTTCTAGATTCTATAAAATTTTCTAATAAAAAAAGTTTTTAGAGACAAATTAATATAAGAAAAATTCATAAAATGACATTCTGGAGAGAGGGGGCTTGCTAATCATAAATGGGCTCAGGAGCTAGTAGTACCTCAGAGCTCATGGGTCACTCCTGGAAATGCTTAGAGGACTATGTGGTACCAAGAATTGAACCCAAGGCTCCTGCATGCAAAGCACTTATTCCAGACCATTGAGTTATCTCTCCAACCCAAGAAAATTACATTTTCTTTTATCAAAATTTGCATAATGAATGTTGACTGATCTCTTGGAATGATTAATATAATCAATAAAAGTGAATAGATGTGTATAAAATTCGTTAGTTTAATCCAATAAATCTGAGCAACAGTGACTGAAACACATAAATACCACTAAGAACTGTCTATAAAATCAATGTCATCCAAAGACACAGGATGTTGGATGCTGGTAGCAACCCACAGCAGGAGAAAAAAAAGTGGGACAAATTCACAAAGTGAATTAGAACTACATTTTGCTTCCATTTTCAAGTCCACAGATGAATTTAATCATCCACCTATCTTCACTCAATTCTCTAATTTTTTTGCAAGCATAATTGGATATGGGGCTATTGACTCTCTACACATGCAGTCTTGTATAATGAAGGGAAAATTCAAACAAAAATTTAAACCAAATTTAAGATTCTATAAAACATCAGTACAGAAAGTGGAAAAGAGAGGGACTGTTTTAAGGAGAACAGTCTAAAAGGCCTCCATGAGTTGGTGACATTTGAGTGGAAGTTGGAAAGAGAGGAAGGAATCAGCCAAAGCTGGAGAGTGAGAGGAGAGGAAATAAACTCCTGCCAGTAGCAAAAGGATTGAGGCTGAAAGAGCTTGACATTTCAGAGTGAACAAGACAATGCCACTCTTAATGCAGATTAATGAGATGAGAGGCAGTGGTGATAAGGGTGGAAATGCAGGCAGGGCCCAGTAAGTCCTGTGTGAAATTTGGATATTAGCACACACAATGAGAGATCACTGAGAATTTTCAATCAGGGTTTATTTCATCAAGTTAAGTAGTGGTGGTAGTAAGATGCAATAACTCTGTACCCCAAAACCTAATATTATCATTAATTTTCATAAACATGTTAACATAAGCCTAATAGTGAATTAGATTATTTTTCAAAAGAAATATTAGTATATAGATATAAAGACTAAGATTTCCATCAGTGAGAGTTTATTAAGTATATAGTATGTATATGAATGGTATGTCCAAGTCAGTCAGATCTGCCTTCACATCACTAGTGCTAGCTTAAGCACGTCCTATGGATTGAGTTCTTTGGTAATTTAATTAAGAGAAAGTAAAATAGGGCCCGGACAGATAGCACAGCAGTGTTTGCCTTGCAAGCAACCGATCCAGGACCAAAGGTAGTTGGTTCAAATCCTGGTGTCCCATATGGTCCCCTGTGCCTGCCAGGAGCTATTTCTGAGCAGACAGCCAAGAGTAACCCCTGAGCACCGCTGGGTGTGGCCCAAAAACAAAAAAGCAAAATAACAAAAAGAAGAAAGAAAGAAAGAAAGAAAGAAAGAAAGAAAGAAAGAAAGAAAGAAAGAAAGAAAGAAAGAAAGAAAGAAAGAAAGAAAGAAAGAAAGAAAGAAAGAAAGAAAGAAAGAAAGAAAGAAAGAAAGAAAGAAAGAAAGAAAGAAAGAAAGAAAGAAAGAAAGAAGAAAATAAAAAGATGGATGAAAGTCTGAGTGTTTTTCTATGAGCACCAGGTCTATTTCAGCATCCACTTTCCACCTACAGTAATTTGTGGGCATATTGGCCAGAATATTATCAGCCTGATCATCATACGCATGAACCACAGAGAAGTACAAACAAAAGAAAAAGGTTCAGTAATTAGGCATTTTATGGGCATAACGGGTTAAAAGTAGATAGGAGTCCAGAACTGGTCCCAATAGAACAAGCTGACATGACAGCTTTGCTATGAGAGGAAAGGTTGATAGACAGTGAATACTTCACCTCATGATCTAAAACAACCCAAGAGATTTTCAAATACAACTAAAGACAAAAATCTGTGCATACCATATCTTCAACAAATAAATGTTGGAAGTAAAAATACTGTCAAAATATCTTTCAGTATTACAATATTTTTTCTATATTATTCACTGACCTAAACTGGACTCATTTGAAAACCAGACTTACAGATTGAATTATGCTTGTTGAGAAGAAAAGCTCTGTACTTATAAAAGCAAAAAATATGAAATCGCTTATTCTCTTGAGTTCTTTATATAATAGTATATTTTTCATGCAATCTGAGGGTATTTGTAAGTAATTCTTTTTTTGCCTTTTCCATTTCATTCATTAAAAATAATGATTTTCTCTCCTCTGTATAAGTGTAATAAATATCCAGTTTGTCTTTCAAGATGTAGTTGTCAAATTTTAAGGAGTAAATATATGAGAGATTTACCCTTGAGGACTATAAGGGGCTAAGTCTGTTAGAAGTAATAGTTTGTATCCATATGAATTGTTACCTGGAGCTGTATAGAATCTTACATGTGCTATGTCATTTTATTCTTAATATGCCAGAAGGGATATTAAAAACAAAGTCTTGAGTGGCACTTCCATGTTTAACATAGACTAAAAGCAGTAGATTCACAGCGCATGCTACTAAAAACAAACACTTTGGAATTTGTAGCTTGTAGTGAGATCAAGCTACCAACTCTACAGTAAAATATATATATATATATATATATATTTCCCCATTACTAGTATATTTTATTTCTTGAAAACACAAAGGAACAGAAAAGGAAGTTGAGAAGGGAAACCTTAGGAACCACCCTTTAGAAATGATGGCAGCAGGTTAAATGACAGTTTAATCTTTGACATGAAAAAGGAGTTAAGAATAATTAAAAGGGCTGTGTGTGTTGTGTGTTTGTTTATAGGTTAATAAAAGAGAGAACAACTCACTATTAATTATTTAGGTATCAGGATCATACTATTTCTCAAGGGTTGTGATCAACTTTTTAACATAAAGTCTGGAGGGTTAAACTAAGCAAAATAGCTAATCAAAGAAGAATGCACTGAAATAAATGCTGTGAATACTATCTAATCTACAAAGCCTTAAATGCTATATAAATATGGATGGCTGCTATTTCTTGGGGTCATGGTGTAATAATTCCTGTATCTTGTTGGAGGCAGGAGGCTGAAAACCAGGCACCTTCTGGATCTGTAATCCATGATGTTCTTATTCTGCCTTAGGTCATTTCTTTCTAGCTATTAGCATCGAAATACTGAATTTCCTTAAGTTTTCTTCTTTTGCTTTCTTCTTTAAAATCCAAGTTAAAAAATTCATGTTATTTTAATCATGAAGTAGACTCATCCGATATACAAATAACATTTTCTATTTAAGATGATCAGTATCTACCATTCTAAAATTATTTGCAAACTAGTTGCTGTGAATTTCTCTACTTAGTTTATAATCTTGGCAGGATTCCAGTTTTGCCCAGCTCACACTGGTTATCTTATTTATTACCAATTGAATGTTCTTCTTGGGGTCTGTATGATGTTGATATGCTAAGTAAAGAATATTGCCATTAAGTGCAGGTAACAGCAGGATTGCTCAATTATTGATAAGTGATCTAAAGTTTCTCTGTCACTATTGTACAATCACTTTTCCATCTTACACTACCTAGTTGTGAGAGTCCCTTTTGCTTTACTTTCTTTCCACTCTTCTTCTCTTGTTTAGAGAACAGACATAGCAACCTTCCAATAATTCAATTTGAAAGCTATACAATATCTTATTTCAAAATACCACCTAACTTAGTGAAACCTGTTACCATTATGAAAATGAGGCAACATCAGCTTCTGAGTCAACTAAACATTTTCAGTAATGCATCTTTAGATCCTTTCTTACTCTAAACAGCTATGGACTGAAATGGAAATGTGTTCTGTTCAATGAAGTATTTCTGTTTTCAATATGAAAGGCTTTTTCAGGTGACTGTTACAATTTTGCTCCAAATGGAACTCTAATTCAGACTCTTTCAGACTTCTAACAACCACCTGAGGTAACCCTTACACTCTCTTACCTCACAATTGCAGGCATCACAACCACAGCCCAGTGTAAGAAAGCAAGAAACATAAAGCTTTCTCCTTTAATAAGTAAAATAAGTCAAACAAGCAGACAAATACTTTGTTGAAGCACACACCCAAAAAGTTATTATTCACTTAAACCTAATTTACTAGAATTTATTACTTGGCAAGAGCTAACTGCAAGGGAAATTGGCACTGTTTAGCAGAGAGTATATAGCGGCTACTTTAGGCCCTTCAAGTTTCCCTCCCCTGGAGCTAGTTACTTAAGTATCTCAAAGAAAACAGTGATTCTCTTCACAAGAAAGTGGGCAATGATTATTATCATCTCTTCAATAACTCCGAAGAAATTGAAAAAAAAAAAAAACAGCATTCAAAGCATCTAAGAGTGAAAAATATTTTCTATTTTGTTTTGTTTTGGGGTCACACCCAGCAGCGTTCAGAGGTTACATCAGATATCGATTATGGCAGGCTCGAGGGAACATATATGGGATGCCTGGATTTGAACACTGTCCTTCTGCATGCAAAGTAAACAGCCTACCTCCAAGCTATCTCTCCGGCCCTGAAAAGAATTATTTTAAGTAACAATAACTGTTTCAATTCTGAAGAAAATCAATAGAATACTTTTGATGCCTAGTATAAGTTTTATATTAAGAAAACTGGTTGAGATACTAAACAAATTAGATGACAAAATTCAAGATCTGTCCTCAAAAATAAGAAAAAATTCCCATATTTTATCAAGTCTCCAAAATGAAAAGATCTAGTATAGCCTAAGAATTATAGTTACTGATTACTTTTACAAAAAAAATTGAGGTTTTATAATCTATAATAAAGTTAAACAGCTCTTATATGAATCATGGTGAACTCTTAGCTGAACATAAATACATTTACTATGCTGAAATATTTATTTATTTTATTTGGGCTTAGGAGTCACATAGAGTACTCAGGGGGCACTCTGGGCACACAGCTTGAGAGTCACACTTGGCTGTGCTGGAGGGGCAATGCAATTTCAGGGATAGAACCTGAGTCCCCTGAAGAGAAGAATGAGAAGAATGATGCGTAAGCTCTGTGAGCTATCACCCTGGTTCTGAAGCTCTGAAGCGTTTTATAAATACAATATTTTCCAGATAAAAGATTTAAAATATTAGTAGCACTAATATTAGTAATCAGGCTGAGAAAAGATATCTCAAGGATCTGGAAATCACATTTTGCATACCAGAACCCTGGTTTAATCCCAGGGTCCAAGCACTGCCAAGATCAACTCCTGGGCACTAAGCAGGGAATATCCCAAGAAAAGCTCTGTATGCTACCCAAAGAATGAAAGGTATATAATGAAAAGAAATGAGGAAAAGGCCTTTCTCATTAGAAACATCCTACATACTCAAAGCTGTGGTACAGTAAAATATTGGTCATTTCCTTTTTATGAAATATAATTTTTTCATATACAAATAAAGTTACTGAAAAACAAAATCTTTTCATAGCATTACAGTCTCCACAGAGAAAAGATTTAGCTAACATAAACACTATTTCTAATTTCAATCTAAAATTGAGTGTTCTTTAACTTTATCAATTTATAAAGTGTTGTTATTTTTGCAAAAATATTCAAAAGTGTTTTATGGTACAAGTATATACGTTATCATTGGTCATATATAAATGTAAGAATTGGATGAGTGATTTATATTAAATTGCCAATCTTTTTTGGAATATAGATATCTAAAAATCTGATGTGAAATTTTACTCTCCCATTCCTTTACCTCTTGATATGACTATACAACGAACACCTAAACAAACATCAAAGTTACTCTTCTCCAGACATTTACATCAAATAAAACTACTTCAATGAGCAATGTGATTTTTCTCTTCAAATGCTTCAGACCTCAGTATGAATGAGGGGGCCAAATGTACATAAAAGTTATGTGCTCTCTACATACACTAATGTGTGACCTAATCATTTCATTTTGAAAAACTGAATTATCAAAAGTGAAATATTAATGACATAAAGAAAAGTAGCTTTTATAACATTTAAATCTCTATGAAAATATATTATATCAAATGTTAATGTTAGATAACATGCCATAAAATCAAAGTACTTAACCTCAAAAATATTATTACACATTCTCTGCTGCAAAAAAAACAAACAAACAAAAAACAAACAAACCTGCAACTAAATGAGATTTGAAAGCAACAATAAAAAAGTCATATTTCAATACAGCATTAGTTTTATCATTGCTTTCATTTGGTAGGGAGGGCACACCCAGCAGTGCTCCAGAACTATTCCTGCTCAGAAATCACTCCTGTGCTCGCTTCGGCAGAACATATACTAAAATTGGAACGATACAGAGAAGATTAGCATGGCCCCTGCGCAAGGATGACACACAAATTCGTGAAAAAAGGAAAAAAAAAAAAAAAAAGAATCACTCCTGGCAGGCTAGGAGGACCTTATGGGATGCCTGGGATCAAACCTGGTCTGTCCCAGGTCCCAGGTCAGCTGCAGGTCAAATACCCTACTGCTGTGTCATCACTCCGGCCCCTGCCTTCATTGTTTACACCACTAGAGTCAATCAACTTTCTTATAGTATTAGTGAATCAACAATATTCATGTAGTATCTACATATAAAATACTCAATTTAGGTAAAGAAAAATACATTTTAGACTAACATTAGCTGTATGGCCAGAGCACATACTTTGCATGCTGGTGGCCTGAATTGAGAGCCCATAATATGGTACTCTAACCAGTGTCGGGAATGTTCCACAAATCACCAAATATATCCCGCAAAACAAAATAAAACAAAACAAATTTAATAAAGCCCAAGCTAATGAAAGTGTAAAATCCCATAATGTGTCTTGAATGTCCATTGTTATTCCATCAGACATCCTGAACTTTCTAATAATGATACATACTTTTCACAAACCAAATGACTTATCCCCAAAATTACTACTAAACATAGCAACCTGCATTTAAATCTTGAGTTGCTGCACCTTAAACAGCAGGTGATTGTGATTGCTAAGACCAAGGTAAGTATTAAAACTTGTAATGCAGCATTTTTCTAACAACTCTCCATTAGTGAATGCATTAATTATGAGTTTGACACTCCCTGTTCTTGCATAAATAATGCGGTATTAATATGGAAGAGCTCAGAATGAAAAGTATAAATTGCAGTAAATGACTTCTATTTAACAAAATAATAACAGTACCTATGAAGAGAAAATAAAGAGGTGAAGATTTTTAAGGCAGGCCTCATTCTTCTTTGTTCAACTAACAACATAATGATATTAAAAACATAAACAAATAGATATTCAGTTCAGGAAGCTTTCCCCATCACCACTTCCTAGCAAATTTGAATTTAGACCTGAGGTTTATGCCTTTAAAATAGAGTCATCTTAATTTAAGATGAACAAAGACATCAAATTAATAAAAACCCATCAAGAGATTACACTGGACTGAGCCACCATCAGTGCCCACCTGGACTCACTTTACCAATCATCTTGCAGAACAGATCTCATTTGCCATCCAGCAAAGCAAAATAATTCAACACAAGTGAGCAGACTCCACCCTTCAGGGAGCTGAGCTTCTCTGGAGCTCCACTGCCACACATTTCTCCTAGTCAATGAACCCCATCATAACACATAAAAAAGATCACACTACAGCATGACAATGGCGAAATAACACAGGCCATCACCATGTCTGGAGAATGAAGATGGTAACTCTGATGACCCAAAAACTACCAACCACTTACTTAGCCTCTCAGACAAGGATCTTAGAGAAGATATATGGAGGATGGTCATAAAAGTCATAGAGAGTATAAACAAATTGAATGTGCCACAAATAAGACTCAAGAAGATATGAGAGTAGAAATAAGAAAACTTCAAACTGAAATAATAGGAATGAGAATCTTGGTAGGTAGAACAAAAAACTCAATGGAAAGCCTCACCAGTAGAGTAATAGCAGCTGAAGACAAAAATCAGTGAGCTGGAGATGAGAAGCATAATGACTCAGTACAAAAGAAGTTGAGGAAAATAAAACTTAAAAAAATCAGGCAAGGGAAGACTCAAACAATGTGAAGAGAAAAAAATAAAAGTATTAGATAAACTCAATAGAAACAGCATAAAAACCATAGGAGTCTCAGAGACCCAGGAAGAAAACCCTCATTAAGTATCAACAGTCAAGGACATCATTGCAGAGAAACTCCCTGAGCTAAAGAGTACATGCAACCAAATCCTGCATGCCCAAAAGTGCCAGGTAAAAGAGATCCAAAGAAAAGAACCCCAAAACACATTCTAGTCATACAATGATGAATCCCACAGATAGGGATAGAATACTGAAAGCAGCAAGATCAAAAAGGGAAACTACAATCAAAGAAGCATTCTTAAGATTTACAGCAGAAATGTCACAAAATGGGGGTAAGGCATTTGTCTTATATGCAGAATGACAGTGGTTTGAATAACAGCATTCCATATGGTCTCCAAGCCTGTCAGGAGTGATTTCTGAGTATAGAGAGCCAGAAATAACCTCTGAGCACTGCTAGGTGTGACCTAAAACCCCCCCAAAAAGCCCTCAAGATCCAAAAGCCATAGCGGGATATAATGACAAAACTAAAAGAAACAAATGCTTCATCAAAAATACTTCACCCAGTCAGACTTGCATTCAGATTTGAAGAAAGTACACACAGCTTCCTGGATAAAGAACAGCTCAGAAACTTTATAGACTCAAACCCATCCTGAAAAGACGCACCAAAAGGTCTATTTTAAGACAAAGCAGACAAACAGACACACCAAAGGCCTATAGAAAGATGACAACACTACAGAAAGATGACAATTTTCTCTTTCAAAATCAATGGACAAAAGCAATAGGCACCAGTTAAGAGTCACAGAGTGGCAAAATGAATCAAATGCTGAACCCAATTTTTTGCTGCCTGCAATAAACACAGTTGAATAGTCAGAACAAACAGATTCAAAATCAAAGGTTTGAAGACAAGCATCGAGCAAATATCTACTTTAAAAAGACTAAAGTGGCCATGCTACTATAACATGACATAGACTTTAGACTTAAAAAATTTAAGAGGGACAGCAATGTACATTTTGTAACAATCAGGGGATATGAATAGCAGAAAGAAATCACATTCATACGCATATATGTCCCAATGAAAGACTAGCAAAATGTTTAAAACAATTCCTGAAAAATCTGAAGGAAGATATCAATAGCAAGACAATAATAGTGGAAGACATCAATATGACCCTGTCACCCCTTGCTAGGTCAACCAGTCTAAAACCTAACAAGAATATACTGGCACAGAAGGAAGAAATGGAAGAAACTCACTAAGTAGCCATAGATAGATAGATAGATAGATAGACTTGCTAGGTCAACCAGTCTAAAACCTAACAATAATATACTGGCACAGAAGGAAGAAATGGAAGAAACTCACTAAGTAGCCATAGATAGATAGATGATAGATAGATAGATAGATAGATAGATAGATAGATAGATAGATAGATAGATATAGAGATAGATAGAGATATACATATTGGATACAAATTCTTCAATACACATGGGTCATTCACCAGGATAGACTACATGCTGACCCATAAAACATACCTCCATAAAAATCAAAAGATAGAAATTGTACAAACTACCTTCTTAAATCATAATGTACTGAAATTAGAAGTGAATCACAAACAGACATAGAGAAAAACTTTAACTTCTGGAAAATACACAGATCATAAATGAATGAAGTGTGGGTCAGAGATGAAATCAAAGAGAAAATCTAAAGATTCTTAGAAATAAATGAGAATGAAAACACAAATTATGAGAATTTGTGGGACAGTAAAAGCAAAGTAGTACTCATAGGAAATTGGATAGCTTTGAAAGCAATCATCAAGAATGAAAGACCTAGATAAATAACTTGATGACACAATTTATAAATTAGAAAGTGATCAACAAAATAAACCAAAAATATAGACAGACAGATGGAAATAATAACATTCAACAGGAATTAATAAATTGTAAATCCAAAGAGCAATCAAAAAGATCCATGAAAAAAAGAGTTGGTTCTTTGAAAAAATAAACAAGTTCAATAGACCACTAGCAAAACTCACAGAGAGAAAATGAGAAACTAAATAAACTGAATTAGAAATGAATAGGGATATTACTACAGATACTACAGAGGTGTAAAGGGTAATTACACTACAAAACAAGAGAACTTGGAAGAAACATATAAATTCTGGACTCTTATAACATCCCATGGTTGAACGAAAATAATCTAGCATATATAAAGGAACCCATCATTATAAAGGAAATTAAAATGTAATCAAATATAATAAAAGTCTTTTCTCAAAATCAATAACCCAGGCTCCTGGATTCATTAACGAATTCTTTCAAATCTTTCAAGAGGACCTACTATCAAAACTTGTCAGGCTCTTCCAGAAAATTGAATAAATAGACACACTTTAAAATAGTTGTTACGGGGCCCGGGAGATAGCATGGAGGTAAGGCGTTTGCCTTTCATGCAAAAGGTCATCGGTT
>PVKC010008454.1:0-28066 GCA_004027635.1 Crocidura indochinensis | reverse complement strand
GATTTCTGAGGATATAGCCAGGAGTAACCCCTGAGTGTCACCAGGTGTGGCCAAAAATTAAAAATCACTATCATGATCAACAACTTTGCAAAACATAATGATGGTTACTTCAAAAGAAATCTACATTAGTAAAGTTGTAAATAAATCTATACTTAAAGAAACCATAGTAAAACATATAATTTTCTATTTAAATAAAGCACAATGACTTATAAAACTTAAAATGTAAAAAAATTTTTTTACAGTCTAAACATATTTCACGTGAAATAATATTCCAGGGTATTACTAAAGAGTAATGTTAACAATAGGCTAGTTCATGTAAATGAAGCTATTCTATAAATAAATTCATTTATTTTCAGATTTATTTTAAAGATGCCAATATATTAATCTGACCATATAGAATCATAAATTTTATATTTTATAAAGATTATTGATAATATATAAAGTTAAGAATAGAACTATATATTTTATGTAATTAAAAATAAAATCAAGTTACTTCCATTATACATGGATTCAATACATTAATATTATTAATATCTTAATATTTATCATGAGGAAATAACATGCAGAGTAATTTTTATTTTCTACTGCTTGGTAAATGTTAATAAAACTATTCTAAATATTTTATAGCTATTTTTGTGTAGACACACTCTGTAACTAATAGGTAATACGCATACAAATATGATTGCTATAATTTATAATTTCTTAATGTCATATTTCTTAATACCAAACATTATTTGGTATTAAGTAATACCAAACATGCTTATTTGAATATCTCCATATATCTTTGTGATCTGAAATAGTGCATTGTTAGATTTTTTTTGTACTATATTTCTATTTTTTTAATTTATTTTTGGGTCACATTGGGCAGCACTCAGGGGTTACTCCTGACTCTTACACTCAGGAATTACTCCTGGCAGGCTCGGGGGACCATATGTAATGCTGAGATTCGAACCATCAACCTTTTGCATGCAAAGCAAATGCCTTATCTCTCATGCCCCTATATTTCTAATTTCTAATTAAATATTTTTGGAAACAGATTTCTAATTTTTGGAATAAATTTTTAATTTAAAGCTATGCACATTTATGTTTTATCATTTTATATTTTTATAGGTTATATCTATAGAGATAAACATGTTGCTAATATCTCAAACTATCTTTTGAGAAGTTTTGCCTCTTTTGTCTGAATTCAATAGACTTTGCAATATAGCATTTTTTCTACACCGAGTACAGCTAATTCAGTGACATAACCCTTACAAAACATAACCTTTCTAGAATATTTTATGATCAAATCCATACACATAAATACTACAATTATAGAAAGATGTTAATTTTATTGTTACACGCTCTTAATAACTATAGGCTCAATTTCTGCTGTAGTCATTTTTTTATTATTTGATACATTTTGGTATTCACAATAACAGTTTATTTGAAAATTAAAATTTAAGTTTTTATTTATGCCATTGTTGTGTTTGGATCAAAATATTTTAGTCTCCCTAACTCATTAAGCTATGATTCTACTCTAATATCTACTATTGACTTTTTCAGGGTTCAATGCTCCTATGATTTGTATCTGATAATTTGATGGCTCATATTTCTCCAAGTCATTAATAAGAGGCATTAGAGTTTTGCAGTGTCCTTGCCCATAGCTACTTCTGTGAAATCGAGGAGGATATCTCTAAACTCCTATTTGATTTTCCTTTCTTCATTAATAAACTTTTTATCTCCCTCCTCAATTATATTTTAGTGCTCGAAATCTGTGAATTTTTCTATTTCCATGAAATATTTTTTTGATTATAGTTGAAAAGACTTAACTCTGCTTTGGCTAATTCTCATATTTCATTGTAATGAACCTGAGTAGGAAGTTCTATCACAATAGTCTCATTTTTCACTGAATATGAGGAATAAAAAATGGGGAGACTATCACATGAAAGAATAGTATCAGAAAAATCTTTTACTTTTGCATTATTTCTTTAATAACATTTTACAAAGCATTTTCTTTGCCAGGACTGAATGCAAGGATTGCTTTACTGTTACCCAGTCAAATATTTTATAAAATAAAGAAAGTAGCACCAGTTATTTTAGATACTGAAATATTAATAACTGAGGAAAATTGATTTAGTGTGTATATGATACATTAGCTTTATTTCTAATCAGTATTAGAATATTAACATGCCTATCATCAATTCAGATGAACTGAATATAACAAGACATAAGATAAAACTTGGGGGTAGGAGAGATAGCATGGAGGTGGGGCATTTGCCTTGCATGTAGAAAGAAGGTGGTTCGAATTCCGGCATCCCATATGGACCCCCGAGCCTGACAGGAGCGTTTCTGAGCGTAGAGTCAGTAGTCCCTGAGTGCTGTTGGGTGAGACCCAAAAAACAAAAAATAAAATGAAATACAAATGAAATCTTTTACGAATGTTACTTGTTAGCTGCCTAATTTCTACCAATATTTGGTGAGCTAATTTTTTAGAAAGTTGTAAAACCCAAAATAAAAATGGAACTCACTGAAGTTCCATAATTTTAAGGCCTGTACTTTATTTTTAGATTTTAACCTAATAATGTTCATAAACGTATAAGCTCCATACAATTATCTGATAATTTAGGAGATTGTGATGAAATAATTAAACTGAGAAGCTGAAATTAAAATCCAATTTTCTAGTTTCGGGTTAATAACATTTACTTGTCAAAAGTTTCTAAGATTTCACAAAATTCTAGGAGCAAACTAAGTGTTTTTTATGTAGTCTCATTTCTTTATCACAAACACTTAACGAAGTCACTGTTTATATTATTTTTAGATTCAGAGTAAATATTTACTGACATCTGGTCTGTGCTACCTATCATAAAATAGTGTTGAACCCACTAACTCTGGATATACTGTCAGTATCTATAACTATGACATTAGTATTGACACTTTAATAAAAGTGGTATATTATTTGTAATATAATTGTCATCTAATTATTATTAACAGCAAGCAATTAATTTATACTTTATAAATTGTTTTTCTTTGTATCCAGAGTTAGTACAGCAGTGGAAAATATCCCTTGTGCTGGTCCCATCACATGCATTCCTTTAGGTTTCCACAAACACTACTAGGAGTAGTTCCTGTGAACAGAGCCAAGAATAAACTTTGAACATCAAGATGTATGACAACCAAATAAACGAACAATTTTTTTCAGGCCCCGAGTGATAGCCACAGTCTTAGGGCTTTTGCTTTCGGCTGAGCTGGAATGAATACGAGTTGGAGCCCCAACATTCAATATGGTTCCTAGAACCTGCCAGGATCTATTTCTAAGCTCAGAGCCAGAAGTAACCCATGAGTGTCTACAAATACAACAACAATATAATTAACTTTTTCAATATATACTAAATAAAGTGCTGGGTAGTTATGTTACACTTACCTTTTTATAACCTATATTATAAAAACAACTTCAACCAGAAGCCACTGAAGCAAGTTATCTGATTTTTGACTTGAATAAAATATCTAGGTCTTATGAAAGTGCAAATATTTAGTATAAACTTAGCGTATGCTAAGGTATATACTAATCATAGTATATTCCTTAGTATACTCTGCAACAAATATAGCAACAACAAGAACAACAACAAGAAGGACAACAGTTTCAAGCCTCTTTCTGAGTTACCATTTCTCTAGTAGTGTTTGCAGCTATTGTCTACAGATACAGTTTCTCCTCAAAATGTTACTATCTGTCTCCTGTAGAGTTTGTAAATAGCAATAAATAGTTTTATAGATAATATATATGTAGTACAATACAATATAAATAGCAATAAATAGTTTTATAGATAATATATATGTAGTACAATACAATATAAATACACGTGCATTATATTGAATGAAAATATTAAAATGTATTATATAAGTGTCTATACAAAGTATATATAGACACACATTTATATGACTATAAATTAAATATAAATACAATAAACAATAAATAACAGTTTCTATTGGTCCTATTTTTGCTAGAACCCTTTCATGTTTCCTTTTCTTGGTTGCAGAAGTGTAGTTTTAGTAGTTTCTTAGAAACCTATGAAGCCACCGAGGTGGAATTGAGGGACAGAATTATTGTTATCATCTGGATTGAGTTAAAAGTTTTTTACATGCAAGACAGTTGTTTTCCACTGGAATTGCATACCTGACTTATGATATTTTTTCTTAAATATCATTCAGATTTATGGACAGAGAGCTAATACAGTTAGTCAGACACTTACTTTGCATGTAACCAACCCAGTTTCTTTTTTTCTAATTATCTTTATTTAAACACCTTGATTACAAACATGACTGTGGTTGGGTTTCAGTCATATAAAGAACACCCCCCTTTACTAGTGCAACATTTCCATCACTAATGCCCCAAATCTCCCTCTTCCCCACACCACCACCGCCTGTACTCTAGACAGGTTTTCAACTTCCCTCATTCATTCACATTGATATCTATATGGGCATCAGATCTCACCAGGAATGATTCCTGACCACAAATTGAGAAGCAAGCCCTGAGCACGCATAATCAAGTATGGTACCAAAATAATCAAACAAAAAAAAAAGTAGATTCATAGCTGAGAATATTTTGTAGATATTTTATGCTTTAGTCTGACAAACTGCATATTTGGAAAATATGTGATTGGAAGGATAGTTTAGAAAGCATGTTGTACCCTTAAGAATAGGTGAATTAGGGGGCCGGGAGGTGGAGCTGGAGGTAAGGTGCCTGCCTTGCCTGCGCTAACCTAGGACAGACCGCGGTTCGATCCCCCAGTTCCCCATGTGGTTCCCTGTGCCTGCCAGGAGCGACTTTTTTATTATTTTATTTTGACACCTTGATTACATACATAATTGTGTTTGGGTTTCAGTCATGTAAAGAACACCACCCATCAAAAGTGCAAGGTTCCCATCACCATTGTCCCAAATCTCCCTTCTCCCCACCCACACCCCGCCTGTGCTCTAGACAGGCTCTCCATTTCCCTCATACATTCTCATTATTAGGACAGTTCAAAATGTAGTTATTTCTCTAACTAAACTCATCAGTCTTTGTGGTGAGCTTCATGAGATGAGCTGGAACTTCCAGCTGTTTTCTCTTTTGTGTCTGAAAATTATTATTATTGCAAGAATATCTTTCATTTTTCTTAAAACCCATAGATGAATGATACCATTCTGCGTTTTTCTCTCTCTGAGCGAAGAGCCAGGAGTAACCCCTGAGCATCACTGGGTGTGGCCCAAAAACCAAAAAAAAAAAAAAGAATAGGTGAATTAAGTCATAAAGAGGATGTGATTTCTGTTTGATCAGCAAGCTGAAAATAACTTACCAAAGACTTTTATCCAATCACCTAAATCTATATTACATTTACCTGTATTAGAAGTTGCTTTGAGTACATAGTCAGTGAAATGTATGCATTGAGACCATATGGTCTATATACATGACATCTCCACAAAGATTTCTATATAAACTCCTATAACTTTGGTGAGTGGATTCAGAAACTTAGTTTTCTTGTGGCCACCCAATCCATTTAATTGTGTAAGTCTCTTTTTTTAAATTGACTACTTACAAGAAATAAGAATATTACTCCTAGAGATATACACTCTTATAGATATATGGTCACAGTTTCAATTCCCAATGTCACATGAATCCCTGAACCTGTGCCAACTGATAAAAACAAAATCACACAGAAAATGACCACCTATTATTGGAATGGATACATTTTTTGCTTTCTTATTGCCCTCTATGACATGCTATGTCTATTTTTATTTTACACCAGGGTACCTCTGAGTTGGAAGTTGATACTTAAAAATACTCTGTGTGGACTCAGAGAGATAGAAAAAGGGTATAAGGTATATGCCTTGCAGGTGGCAACACCACTTAATACCAACACCATCTATGATCTCTTGAGCATGTAGAATGTGATCCCTGAGCACAAAGTCATAAGTCTTGAGAAAACACAAATAATAATTAATTGAATAATATACTATAAAAGTGAAAAATAAAGCAATGTATATGAAATAGTTTTTTTGTTTTTTTCTTCCTATCACACCCATTTGATGATCAGAGAAAGTGCCCCTGGCTTAGGGGCACCATATGGGACACCGGAGGATAGAACCATGGTCCTTCCTTGGCTAGTGCTTGCAGCTTGCAAGGCAGACACCTTACCTCTAGCGTCACCTCACCAGCCCCAGATAGTTTTTCCTTAATTTGAGCCTAGGAATAATACAGTATTTTGTATGTGCCATGATTTTTAAAATTATATCAATCCACTGCATGTCATTAGATGATTGAGAGTCAATATGAGAGATTTTGAGTAAACGGGATTTATAGCTTTTTAAAACTCAAAATAATCATCCATGCATATTTATATTCCCACAAAGATGCTATGCCTAAAGAAAAAATACATTTTTAAAAAACAAGTCAATAATTTTAGCCCAGTTGATAATAATGTATGTTTCTAATAATTTGTATTGCTAAAGCAATGCTATAGATTTAAATACAAAATGATTTATTTGTATTTGTTATACCTTTTAATTTTAGTTTTGTACCATTTCAAGGGATTATAGAATGTAAGGGAGTATATTACTTGCTAAAGTAAGACTAGTTTTCTGTCTACACTTTTACCCTCAGGCAGCAAGTTGACAAATGGATATGAATTTTGCCTCTGAGTGTTCCATAAGCTGGTATTGTCCTGACATTGCGAAGTGTTTACCACAAAAATCCTCTGCATCCATCACCCAGGACCAGTCTTTGCCTGATTCTAATTCCACTGACATTGAAATCTAAAGCTCTCCATGAGTCATTTATCACACTTATTAAAATGTTCCATTGTGGATTAGAATAGCAATTCACTATTATTTCAGAGTGCTGCCCAAGGGGCATTCTATGCAGCAAATTTTAATGTGGTATTGAAATAGTAGTTTGGTTTTAATAAATGATTCTTCACAAAAGGTACCTTGTTTTCAATTATGAAGGGAGAGGTTGGCTTTTTAAATCTGGCACCTGTGCCAGGACTATGTAAATTTCTTAGTTTAATATTGCACTTTTTGTGCCCTAAATATTCCATCCTGATCACATTAGCATGGATATGTCAATTGGATTAAACTATAGTGTAAGGGATGCCTTTCTAATCTTTCCTTTCATAAAATAATGAGTCAAGTGATCAGATCTACATCTAATGAAATCTTAGAAGAAACATTTTATATGAATAAAAAGTACATTATTTTTTCTTGAGAAATGATGTTCCTGAACAATAGACAGATGAATTCTGAATAGAAGGTGCTACTTTGTATAATAGTTATTCTTCCAAATACAATTATTATATTTATTCAAAAATCTTTAAGCATATGACAGTTGAATCTACTTTCTTCTTCTCTTAAAATCTATTACTCTCCCTTCGTGAATGAAATTATTTTTTTTGACTTGTGCCATGCAAATGGATAAGTATGCTTTGTGCAAGTTGTAATTTCTTTTTTTCTATTAGAAAGCTCAGTCACTGTAACTGGGAAAAACAGAATTTCTTTATTTTTGCAGGAATAGAATTGGCTTTTTTATGCAATATATAAGATGCTGCAAGGAGTGTACAAATTAGGAATGCATTTCCTTTGATCGTTGAAAATATTAGCACGATATGTATTTCCTTATGAGGTATATTTCAATAGCAAGCAAACAAGTGAGAGAAATCTAAAGTTATTTAACAAATATATTAGGAAATGAAAAAGCATATAATTTGTTTTCATAAATTTCATAATTTTTACCTAAGAAATCGTAATATTTCCTAGATGTGAGGTTTTGCTTACTTCTCAACTATGATGTATTTTATATATATTGGTTTTAGTTTTTAAATGACCATAAACATTGAATTGGAGATTTTATTTTATTTTTCAAATCTGACTTGGTAACTTTATATCAATGTAATCACATGAGCCAAAGAAGACTAAAAAGAGAAAACAGGAAGTATTTCGAGAGCAAATTTGAGGCAGGTTGTGGAAACTAGTAGTTTTACCTGAATGAAAGTGAGTCCAACTTCTAAAACAAAGAACACAATTCTATCTTTTGTATCCAAAGTAGTGAATTCCCGAACCTTGTTTCAGAAAATAAAGTCACTTAAAAGTTTTGATCTTAAGGCAAGTCCCTAAATGTTATAGAAAGCAATATCTATGTAAGAAGCTTCTGTTTTCCAAAATAAACACAAGGAACAATTCCAGAAATATTTTGTGGATTGATCTGGTTTCACACAAGAATATCCAGAAATTGAGCCCCCCCCCCCCAAAAAAAAAGAATGTAGATCCACGTAGAGGCAGAGCAAAAGAACAGCAAGTACAATACTGGCCTTGTATGCTGCTGTTTTGGGTGCATTCCTGCATGCCAAATTGTTCCCAAGACCTGCCAGGAGTGATCTCTGAGCTCACAAACACGCGTAATCCCTGAACACTGCCTACTGTTGCCCAAAAGACAATGAAAACTGGAGAAATGGTAATTACATATAAACTGCTGTAAAGTGAATTTTCCCAGTCTTCCCTTTTCCCTAAACTTTTCTTTTGGTAAGTAAAAGCCCACCTGGATTACAAGAACTTTCCCCCAAACTCATGAGTGGGGTTCTAGATAATAAAGTAAGGAGTGGGTCTGGGGACTTGGGATATAGCTCCTCAGAGAAAGACATGGAAGGTAGGCAACATAGCAAAGAGGATGCACATGGCCATGAGAAAATAAAACGAGCTGACTTCATTGAATATATTTTCTGACTTCTTTGGTGTATCATTTCTCCACCACTACTTCAACAGACCCTTGGCCTAAGGGGTTAGAAGCACAGTGCCTGAAAGTGGCCTTACCAAAAACGTGGATTTTATTATTTTTATTCTACAATTGGTGCCTTGAAAAGGGACCCAGTACCAAGAGACCAAAGAAGACCTCACTTATGGTGAATGCCTTGAAATTCTAGTGGTTTTTTGTTTTGTTTTGTTTTGTTTTTTTTTGTTTTTTGGGTCACACCCGGCAGTGCTCAGGGGTTACTCCTGGCTCCATGCTCAGAAATTGCTCCTGGCAGGCACGGGGGACCATATGGGGTACCGGGATTCGAACCGATGACCTTTTGCATGAAAGGCAAACGCCTTACCTCCATGCTATCTCCCAGGTCCCAATTCTAGTGGTTTTAATCACTGCCATCTTGAACTTGACTCAGAGGGCAGAGTCCATCACTAAAACATAGGTGCCTCTTCATGCAGGACAGAAGCAGACAGTGAATGGGGGGAGAAAGGAAGATTCCTAGAGGCTCAGGCCAATGGCCTTTGTTCTATCAAAGGTACTTGTGTGAGAACTTCAGTCCCCTAACCTTATAGAGGTCACTTTTGGGGAAGAAGCCAAAAAATAAAGCTCCATTAAAAGGGAACAAACAGCAGGCAGATGAGAGGATTCCCCCACCCAGATTCCAGCTCCAGAACTAAAGACCTTTCCATTCTAGATGATATTATCAGCCTACAAACTGTAATATATTAACACTGTCATTTTCTTTTAATTTTTAATGTATTTATTTAAACACCTTGATAACAAATATGATTGTAGTTGGGTTTCAGTCATGTAAAGAATATATCCCTTCACTGGTGCAATATTCCCACCACCAATGTCCCAAATCTCCCTCCTCCCCATCCCACCCCACCTGTATTCTAGACAGGCTTTAGACTTCCCTCATTCCTTCATATTGTTATGATAGTTCTCAGTGTAGATATTTCTTTAACTGCACTCACCACTTTTTGGGGTAAGCTTCATGTTGTGAGCTGAATCTTCCAGCTCCCCTCTCTTTGTTTCTGATGATTATTTCTTAAAACCCATAGATGTATTCCCTTCCTCAGTACCTCCCAATAAAATCTGTTTCTACCTCAAAAGAAAAAAAAAACACTGCAATTTCTGAACATCTTTGTAACATAAATTCTATGACAATCTACTCTTGCTCTTTTTATTTTATTTTATTATTTTAATTTTTGGTGTTTGGATCACACACGGCAGCACTCAGGTGTTACTCCTGGCTTTATGCTCAGAAATCGTTCCTGGTAGGCTGGGGACCATACAGGATGTCGGGATTCAAACCACCGTCCTCCTGCATGCAGGCAAACACCCTACCTCCATGCTATCTCTCAAGCCCCTGCTCTTTATCTTAATTTAAGTTACAGCTCTATATTTTTCCTTTAGTCCCTATACTGATTACATGTAATTCTATTCATCTTCCCTAGTTAGAAATTAAATCTGCATGAATGGTGACCTAAGAAGTATAACAAGTAAATAAATTCTGAAGTCTATTATTATGGATTAATGAAGTATAATTTAGCAATCTCCGTGCCTCAACATTTAAAAAATGTTAGTATTGAAAATTATATAAATATTGACAAATATGCTCTTCCTATTATAATACAATAATAAAATCTCATTAAGAAAGTAAAAGTTTTAGGGAGTTATTAAGAACTTAACCTTTGTTTAATTGACTGAGGAAGCACATTACAAGTTAGAAAGATAAGTTTTCAGTTTGAGAGGCTGACTTTAGTTTGTTCCATCTGGTCTAATGTGTGGACCCATGGTAGAGCAACAACACTACCAGTTGTAGCCCAAACTATTACTCATTCTACTAAAACATACTTTTTAATAATAAGTATATTATATATTACCAGAACTCACTTTGCTGAAACTTAGTGATATTTTAGAAAAATAGTGTACCTTTACTTTTTCTTTAAATTTCATCTTATTCTCCTAATCAATTTGTGAGTATCTCTGTCTTTTCTTGACATTATGTCTAATCATGGATCTGCATTCCCTCCACTGTATGGGAAAGGAAAAAATGGGAAAAGATTTAAGTTTTGGCAACCAGAAAACCTGTTCTATGTCTTCATAGAGATTTAATTTACCATTGTTACAGGTGACTTATATGATGAGGAAAGAAAAGAGAATCAACCTGGAGAAGGGAGACAACTACCGTACTTACCACTTTACTTTTTAGGGTCACTAGGGAAGTCACTGAGGATGACTGAGGATGTTTGAATTGATGAACATTGGCTAGGAGTACTATCACTGTATGGACTTCAACTTTACCAGGTACCCCATTAATCAGTTATCACATCACACACAGTTTCCATTTGATTTTTTCAGAGCAAGGTATAATCCCTACACACAAATTCATTGGAATGCTCTGGAACTTAGACTGGAGCTGAGAATTCATCTTTGCAAGAAAGGAAAGTCAGATCCAAATGTCACCCAGAATTTCCAGGTCCATCACCTTTCCTCTAAGACAAGAATTTCAGGAAAATATTAATAGTGAATTAAAACATAATTTATTTAGATATTATAAAGAAAGAGCTAACAATATTCAAGAGAACACAAGCTTCTCCAAATAAGAATAAGTCTAAATGTATATGTCAGGTGGAGTTGCAGCAACTCAGAAAGGGAAGCTACTTAGTTTTATAGGTTTGCTGTCAAATCGTGCACATGTTCTACTTAAAGTCTGTTGCTATGACAGCATTAAGAGAACAAGCTGAAAATTTTGGTAGTTCATCTGTATGTCTTCATCACAGATCTTCATTCCAGATCTTCTCTAAATTGGGGGTGGGGATGGCAGCATCCTTTGAACCTGAGCTCCCATCAGTTAAGAGTTGTATTAAGGTGCCGGGCAGTGGCGCTGGAGGTAAGGTGCCTGCGCTAACCCAGGACGGACCGTGGTTCGATCCCCCGGTTCCCCATTTGGTCCCCCGTGCCTGACAGGAGTGACTTCTGAGCGAATAGCCAGGAATAACCCCTGAGCGTCACCGGGTGTGACCCCCCCCAAAAAAAAAGAGTTGTATTAAGCCTTAGTTCTTGTGCTCACAAAGTGTGTTTAATCATAGTATTTAATCTAGTTTAGGGAGAAAGACAGTGAATTTCTCAAATTTTATCTTGACTTTAAGTATTTTCCAAGAACTCATTGCCAGCACCCAGACCCATCCACTCTCACCTCTATCTTCATTTCCTCTAAGACAGTACCATTAAGTATATGTGAGAATTATAGAGTAATTGTCTCTTGCTCCTTAGAATTGCTTGATCAAGAAAATAGTGCTTCTAAGTACTTGTAAAAAATTCTCCAATTCAGATACAAGTTTCTCATACAGTCCTGATATATCTCAAATAAAAGGAGGCAATATTTTTACACTCATAGCTATTGAAGTTGATATTTCTCTCCAATTCTTCTGGAGAAATTAGGTAAGATTATTGATTAGAATACATTGAAAACTTTGAAGCAATATGTTTAATAGTAGCTGTCCAAATCAAAATGGTGCAGGAAAAGTGTTGAGCAATGTCTGTACTCAAAACCCTTTCTCTGATTACTTCTTCCTAAATAGGGCTAGTTAGCAATGAGTTAGTGATTTTAGTGGTAAAATCAATCCTTACATATTGATATTAGAACTCAAGAAGAATTTTTTACTATTTGTGTTTAAAGTATCAGTCATAATTATATTTTAACATTTATGCTATGCCTAGATAAAACAATAAACTAAATACTGGAAAATTTGACCTACATTGCTCATTGCTTACTAAACATTTGCAAATGATGACACACATTTTTGAATAGTTATATGTATGTGTATATATTACATACTGGGAGAAGTTCGGGTTAGAAAGAGTATTCCATAGACTAATAAATATTTTAATATGCAGATATTACAAATGGCAGAAAAAGAAAATAAAATGTAGTCAATAGATCTAAACATGTGTTCTGAGATAAGACTATCAACAGGGGATGTGTATGGCTTTAAAAATCTGCTTTAAGAAAAAATCATTTTATTTTCCATTCAGAAAGCAATTTCCTATTTTTAAAAAAGCATGTTTAGCTTTGACATTAAACTAATATATATTGATTTCTATCTCTGTTGTACTAGAGAATATTGATTCACATGTTAAAAATTATTGACACCCTTATCACAGTATTTCTGAAATTAATATTTTAACATTTTCAAGAAGGGACTAATATATTCTTCCAGAAGATTAATATTCTGACCTCAAAATTCACAGTTTCTGGGCAAGGTTAGGAAATGAATACTACTCAATTGTAGATTTTTTTTTCTACTCCCTAACCTTTTATCTTCCTGTATCATTTTTGTCCTTTGGGCAATTACTACCATTAATCCTCACTATCAACTGGAAAAATTGATGGATTTTTTACTTGCATGATCAAAATAGTACATATATAATTTTATTAATATGTGACCATTTCTAGTTTGTTTTTCTCTTTTATAATTTAACCATAAAACGTTTTACAACATAAAAAGTTAGGAAAAATTTAGAATTAGAAGCATTATTCCAGTCAAAGCTCACTATAATAGATTTCCTTAGAGTAAAGGATAGAAAGTGATAAAAATAGATTCTTAAATTGTGGATCAAGTTTCTGTGTGTTTTTCACCCACAACATGAGTGTGTGTTCTAACAAACAAATATTGATGTATGCTATATCTTTTTGTGTTGGTCATTATGAGTATAAATTTTCTGTAATGTTATGCTTAATTAAAGAATATAGTGATAAGTTTTATGACCTGGTTTTAGGGAGGAAATAAGTAAGGCAGGGAACTATGAGGAAGGAGGAAAAAAGAGGAGGATGGGAAGCAGAACATAGGGGATACTCCTATTCCATTAACTTGTCTAAACCACTGGTTAAAGTTCAAATATAATATTAAATTTAAAATACTTCCTTACTTCCATAATAGTGTATGAAGAAAGTAAAAAGTTTATACTTCATCACAAAATCATATAGGATTTGGCAATTAATTATTTGAATTACAGACTTACAGAATTGTATTAAAATACTCTTTCATCATTTTTTCTTATGCTTATCCTTTTTCATTCACATTAGGTGAAATATAAATTAAATATGCCAAATAAGTATTGTAGTGGGTAGGACCCTTGCCTTGCACACAACTATACTTGAATTTAATTCTCAGTACTGGATTTAGTCCCCTGAGCACAGAGCCTAGAGAAACCCCTCTGATCTCCCTAGCTAACTCTAAAATGTCCTTGCTCTGATTATGTACTGGGTAGTTTTGAACTAAAATATTTTTTGTTTATTTTGGCCACTAGATATTAACTCACTTCATTCTTGATGGTCTTGATTTGAAAAGAAGAATATCCCTATCTGATTATTATAAACTTAACCTCATACAGTCATAAGCATGTAGTAGAGTGTCTCTAAGGTTAACATAAATGTCTAAAAGATTTATCAAATTATGGGTATAAATATATAGTTTAAAGAAAGATGAAATCATCGGAAGAGGTATATTTAAGTTATTCAGAATAATATCTAAAAATGGAATATTGAGAAAAACATACTATATATATGCTACTTAATTGTTTGAAAAGAAACTTAATCACAAAGCAATTGGATCTTAATTTTAACTTTGAAAATGTTTTTTTAATGTTTAATTGTGGTCCTATACATTTTCCTTGCTTGGATGGAATTGCTTGTTCAAGATATAATTTCTGATTGAATTTCCATATGCAGTGTCATTTCATCTAGCACAGCATCCTATAACTTCCTTTATATCTAAGCACTGTAGTTTTCTGATGTTTCTCTCCCCAGAAATAAAATGAGATTTTTAGAAGTAGGGATAGTATTTAATTTTTAATGATCAAGGTGCTTAGGATTTCAATATCACATATAATATACATTCAACAAATATAGTGAATATGTTCAAATCATTTAAAAACAATTTTCTATTAACATATACTCAGTTTGGAATGGAAAACTAGTTTACAAATACTATTTACTCTAGTAATATTGATCCATTATTTACACATTTATTTAGCAAGTTTATTAATAATTTACTTTGTGTCATACATATATTGTATTGAGCTATAGAAATATAATGATAAATAAGGTTCCTATAATGATGATTCCAAATATATTTATTCTTTTGTATAAACAAAGTAAAATGATATAGGTAACACACTCAAAGAGTTATGGTTCCAAGAATCGGAAAAGTAATCAGAGTCCTTTATGGAGAATTCTTAAATTTTAGGAGAACTTCATTTCAAAATATTTTTATACAATGCATTTTTGTATGAAGTCCCAGAATTGCAATCAGATACTGAATATTGTTCTAGTTTTGACACAAAATATTTTCTCCTAGATATTTTTATAAAAGAATACCAGTTGTATCAGTAATACATATGAAAAAATGTTGGCAAGACTAGCCATGCAATTCTTGAAAATAAAAAAAAAATGTTTGCCATGTGGAAGTATAGTGGAACATACCTTACATGAAGCCAATTTAGATTCTCTTTCTCGCACCACATATTGTGTCAACAGCACACCTAGGAGTGAACACATTACAGACATACAAGGAAATCCTGAGCAATGTGTGGTGTGAGAGCACACAGACAAAAAATAAACAAATACATTTTAACAAATATATATATATATATATATATATAAGTAAACATATTTCTAGACATGGAACTCAGAGTAAATTTAAAATATAAAATTTCCAAACAATTTTAAAAGAACAGTATATATGATTGCTTAACAAGAGATTCTATCTTTATTTTTCAATAGGAAATTAAAATTGCAAGTAAGTTGGAACTTAAAAAAGAGATGCCACTTTAAAAGAGTACATGCTAATGTTTACCTGAAAATTTAAATTGAAATTTCTATTTCTGTAATATTCAAATACTGAACATATAATTCTAGAGAGATGACCGGATATAGTCAAAGATATATTTTTGGTTTTTTTTTTTTTTGGTTTTTGGGTCACACCCGACAGTGCTGAGGGGTTACTCCTGGCTCCATGCTCAGAAATTGCTCCTGGCAGGCACGGGGACCATATGGCATATGGGACCATATGGGGCATCGGGATTCGAACCGATGACCTTTTGCATGAAAGGCAAACGCCTTACCTCCATGCTATCTCCCGGGCCCCTAGTCAAAGATATATAAAAAAATTTCATTGAATTGAAAATGATTCTGAAGGCTATATCTATAGTACAGTGGGTAAGGCTCTTTCCTTGCATGCGAACAACTCAGGTTCAATCTTTATTAGGACCCTTGAGCTTGCTAAGAGTAGAACAGAACCTTAAGTGCAGACCCAGGATAAACAATGAATACAACCAGGGATGGCCTACAAAAAAAGGACATAAAAATCTGATAATGTCCAATATTTCCAATAAATTATTGCAAAGTTTAATTAATTGCTTACATTATAGTAACACTTAAAGTTAAGACTTTGTACAAAAGACAGCATATTAATGTACACATGTATAAAATAAAATCATTATTTCCTATACAGCTGGTATCAAATTTTAATCATTTTAAATATTTCCTTAACAAATGTAGAAACACAATGTGTTCATAATTTAAGAGTGGAGTAAATTATTACATTCATTGAAACTAATTTGGCAAAATTATCAGTACTGTACAGAATTCATAGAAAATTTTTTGTTCCTAAGTATTTATTTTACAGAAGCAATCAGGGAAGTAGTTAAGATAAAGCTACAACACTGCTCACTTGCTCACTGTAATATAGTTTTAATAGAAAATTTCCAAACAACTTAATCATATAAGAATAAGAAATTGATTAAATAAATTTTCATAGAGCATTACCGTATAATAACAGGCAGTCATTAAATATTATGTTGTGACATAATATTCAATGACTTGGAAAATAGTAAAGAGGCAATGTTACCCGAAGAAGTAAATTGCAAAATAGTGTGTATAGAATAACACTGTTTAATTTGTATATCCTGGATGCCTGCAGTGATCTTGTTTCTCCTATTGTTTTTAATGTTTTCAATTCAACAATGCATTAAGTGCAATAATATAATGAGAGAACAGCTGTTTGGGGTCCTACATATTTTGCACATTAATCTTTCTGACACTTAATAGAAGCTGGTTATTTAGAGGACTAGAACTGGTACTTCCTTCCCAAGAATATACTTAATTTTTTCCCAGGTATCTCTGAAGGTAGTCACAAGAGATAGCAACCACTCTGCATTAACAGATAGATACCCTGACCTTGCCTTCAATCTTTAGCTCTCTAAAATCCAGTTTAAAGAATTGAAGGTCCTTATTGCATACCTTCCTCCCAATTCAGGAGTCTGTAAATAACAGATATAGTGATTGTTCTTCCTTCATATAAATTCATTTGAGAATGCATCTTCAATCAAAACAATCTTGGCTTTCAATTCCCCAAAGTGGGATCTTTTGTGTCCTCATGAATGAGTAACTTGCTACTTCTTGTTCAGCACATTATAATTTGTGTGTTCTTAATTTACTACTTTACCTACTCAACAGAGCCTCTGATCCTCATTATTTAGAACAATAATCTTTCTCACTGTAAGCAAATAGTACTATTCTTTCAAGGAAATTCAGGGGTTACTCTTGATTTAGTGATCCAAGATGTTTTGGTTTTGTGGATCCACAATTTCAGATCCATCAGATCATAGTGTTTTTGAGGGAGAAATTCTAAAACATTTTTGTTTGTTTGTTTTTGGGCCACACTCAGTGGCACTCAGGTTTACTCCTGGCTCTGCACTCAGAAATTGCTTCTGGCAGGCACGAGGGATCATATGGGATGCTGGTATTCATTCGAATCACTGTCGTTCTTAAATCAGCTATATGCAAGGCAAATGCCCTATCATTATGCTATCCTTACTGCCCCAGAAAATTCAAAAACATTTAACACAAATTTTCTATTAATCTACCAAAAAACACATTTCCTTCTTTCAGGGTGTGTAAGCTAAAATTTGTCCCATGGCCTCATAAATTGCCATTATTGTTCTGTTTTAAAATGATACATTTATTCTAGAAAATAGCATAATTATTGCACAGGCTACAGTGCATCCAAGCCAATTTCAAATCCCAGCCTTCTTTGTAAGTCTAAACATTACCAGATGTTGACCTAGAAGTCATCTAAATTTTGCTCAGAATGGGCCTCAATACACTTAGCACAGGTGATGAACTTCAATCAATAATCAATCTATCTATAGAAAAATGTTTGTTATTATTTCCTGTATTTTTGGATAAGATCTAGTGTGAAAAGTGTTTTGTACCAAGTTCCTCTATAATATTTAGTTGACTAGTGAAAACAAATATTCATTTGACATATTTTAGTGTGCATCATCAAACATATCTGGAAGACTTACACAAATTCAGTTTTCTGGTTCCATTTAGAGGCATGGATTCAGGTATTAATTTATGCACCAGAGGGATTGAGTCCCTGACTTTTTTGTTCAAACTTAAAACAATAATTTAGATGAGATTAGAAAGATAATACCTCCATAGAAAAAGTTCCAGTACAGATTGTCAGCAGATTGGATGCAGAATATGCAAAAGATAATCCTCTCAGACACCCGCCTCTTTCCAATCCCTTTGCTTTACCACCTTGCATACCTTAACATGCAAATTATTAATTCTTCTTTCTAAGAAAGTATAAAAAGATAAAGTTTTTCTCCTTTTATTCATTACTGACTTGAAAAAAAAACCTTTTCGGGGTCATAGAGCAGGTAGGGCATTTGCATAATCTGGGAGCTGACCATACACCCCATAAGGGGCCAGCACCCCATAAGAGGTTTTCTAAGCCCTTAGAAGAATGATCCTTGAGTAGAAACCTGAGCAACCAACCTTGGGTGACTCCAAAAACAAAAGGAATACACACAAAATAAATGTAGAAAACCTCTCCCTTGGATCAATATTTCTGCTAAATTAGGGCATCTGCAGTCTCTGCTTTAAAACTTGACCACTTAGGACATGAATTTAAGCCTAGATAAATTAGCAAGTGGCAGGGGTATCTTTGGCTAATTGTTTCCTGGTTCTTCTATAATTTTAGGAATAAAAATGATAAATAGAATGGTTTGAGAACTCAAAGTAAGAAATAGAAAAGTTTGCGGCAATCCAGAGAATTCCCCATAGAGCAAGAGTTTACCAAAGGCTATATTAAGTGTGGTTCATTGAGTTTTGGATAGGCTTAGTAGAAAATTAAGTCTTTTGTGTTTCTTAGCAAGGACTAGGCTATTACAAAGTATCAGAGGTCCCCATTAATTTGCAAGAGATATCTGGCTAACTTTGGACTTCTACCAACAAACAAACAAACAAATAAATAAATAAATGAATGAATAGATGAATGAATAAATGAATAATTAAACCCCAATTCTAGGGGTTGGATGGATAGCACGGGGGTAAGGCCTTGCATGCAGAAGGACTGCGGTTCGAATCCTGGCACCCCATATGGTTCCCCTGAGCCTGCCAGGAGCGATTTCTGAGAATAGAGCCAGGAGTAACCCCTGAGCACTGTGCAGTGTAACCTACAAAAACAAAAAAAATAAATATAAGACTTTGGAATTCTTCCTGTTGCTAAAATAAAATTGTGATTGTGAGTGTGAATTAACACCTAGGCAAATGGGAAGCTTTTTAGGGTACATATTTGAAAAATGACCCAAGCATAACCCTTAATCTCAAATTCAGAGTTTGGGGCATTACTTATGGTCCCAGAAACTGTGGATTCCTATTTTACCTGGAATCCCAGGGAATTACAAGAATACTTAGGATTCTGGGTGTAAGAGAGGAAATGGATCCATTCTCAGCATCTGGTGATTGGAAACTGATGACTGTAATGTTAATTATATATGACTGACTCTGATTAAACAGAAATAAAGTCTGTTATTTGCACTTCCACATGTTTCTAAGGATTTATTATTCTGATAGGGACATAATGGAACAAATACTGATATAAAGTATGAAAGAAAACTTTTTTTAACATCAATCTTCTAGGAAATAATTCTGGAATATATTTTCTAAGATAAGCAAACATATTCCACATTGTAGTTTTCAGTGATTAACAAATACAACACATGTCAAAGAGTAGAAACTATTCTCATTTGGTTGCCAATATTTCTGTCTTTGTTCATTTAAACTTTTAATAAAAACCTAAAGATATTAAATATAGCCAGAATAGAGCATATTTTACATTTGATTTTGGTCTATAAATTTATAGAGAACCATTCATTTACTTCTGCTGGATCTTCTCCCCATAGGGGGTCGATTAGTTCTGGGTCTACAGTGCTATCAGGTGAAACTTAACAACCACCTCCTCCAAATCCAGTCTTTTGGTTTTACTACATATCAAGGACCCCTTCCCTATGTGCTACTGCCTTCCTGCTTCAATTATATCCACATACTATTCCAACACCTCAACCCTAAAGAGTGTACTTTTTCTTCTACCATGTTCTCAGTATCTCCTTGTACTTTACTCTAACGTCCTGTATCCCCATCAAAATAAGCTCAAATTTAGAGACCACAGTTTTGTAACATTGAACTGTTTGTTAAATTTATTGTTATTGTTATTATTATTAGTAGTAGTAGTACTGGTAGTCGTCGTAGTGGTAGTAGTGGTAGTAGTGGTAGTAGTGGTAGTAGTAGTAGTAGTAGTAGTAGTAGTAGTAGTAGTAGTAGTAGTAGTAGTAGAAGTATTTGATTTTTGGGCCGAATCCCATGGAATTCAGGGGTTACTTCTGGCTCTAAAATCAGAAATCGCTCCTGGAGGGGCCAGAGCAGTGACGCAAGTGGTAAGACGTCTGCTTTGCCTCAACTGCCTTTCCTGAGCTAGGATGGACTACAGTTCGATTCCCAATCTCCCAGTGTCCATATTGTCCCCCAACACAGGAGTAGTTTCTGAGCTCATAGTCAGGAGTAACCCGAGTGTCACTGGGTGTGGCCCAAAAATAAAAATAAATAAATAAGAGAGAAATTGCTTCTGGAAGTTTCTGGGGACCATATGGGATACTGGGGATCAAACTGTGATCATCTTGGGTCAGCCACATGCAAACAATCACCCTTCTACTGTGCTCCCACTCTGGCACATGTTAAATTAATATTTAAAGAAAGAAATTTTAAAGCATAGATGCTAATTTCATAAATATATATTTCTGTCTATTATGGGACAATTTCACATAAGACTTCTATTATGTTCAGGGGCAGGAGGATTCAAACAAGTATTAGGTTTTACTGGATAGGTTTCGAAATGAACTGCAATGCCTTTTTCACCATGTCCTAACCAAATTGTATTTATAAAGAGGGGAATTTAAAATTAACATCAAGTTGCTATTCATAGATGTGAAGTAACTGACCATATGCTTCCTTAATGATTAAAATTGCAAAAGTCCAGAGTTATAATCATAACAAGATATTCATGATTTCCATGCTATTTGAATGATTATTGCTTAACCACATCCTTCCTTATAAAATAGAAAATAAATATTTTCAAGCAAAAGTCATTCAATTTGCGGTTAATTGATATAATTAGGATATAGTTTGTCATTTTATTTTTTAAACTGATGGTAATGTGAAACTGCATCTACTATTCATTCTTATTCTTGAAATATTTATCAAGTTAGGTTATAAACTAAAAAGGACAATATCTTTATTTTATTAAGTGTTTGTACTGAACTTCTGAAATGGGTAATTTAATTAGTACATACTGCATAAAATAATTGTTTAACATGACAACTTTCATTTTTATTTGCCCACCCACTGTGTCCTATACTAAAAGTAAGATATTTTTATTTAATAGAATTTATAATTAATTGCATATAAGTGTCAATTTTTTTTAACTAACTTTTACTCCTATATTCCAAATTATCAAGGAGAAAACACTTGCAGAGAAAATTCAGATATAAAATGTGATCTACATACTTTATATAACTCATTTAGAGTAAATTAGAAGAAAGAACAAATACATTTCCAAATCTAAAGCAACAACAAATCTACAATTAATTGATGTGGGGAAATATGCCTACTTATTAAAGAGACAGAATAATTCAATCATTTATTCTAAAGTAAATTTTATTATTGAGATATATCCATAATCTATACCATGTTACTAAACCACTGGACTATAAAAATACATAAGTTTTGAAGACATTTTTATAATGAAGGTTAATGTCTAAGGTAAAATAGGGATGGGTATTTTTAATAATACTGAATTTCTCCTTACCGGTTCAATTATTAAACATAATTGCGAATAAATGTCTGCTTTCTGTGATAGTAATAATAATTTTCTCTGGACAAAATAAAAATATATATAAAGCGAACCAAAATTTGTGATTATATTTTTCCAGTCAGTAATGGAAAATCAATTTTCTTTATATGCTTTTCCCAAATGTCCCCACTTTTTATGTGCCTTTATGTTCTTTTTATCTATATTTTCCATATGATATGTTTACATAATAACAACTCAAATGTTTAATTTGTTGAGTGAGTGGTATATGTGTATATGTGATAAAAATCAATGTGACAGTGATAAATGTGATTATTTTTGTGATTTTGTGATGATATATTAGAATAGCCAAAATAGATACTAGGCTGAGATTTAAACTGGCATTACAAATTGCACAAAATACACTTTGTTCAATAATGCTGTACACATTTCACATTATCATTATATTTTAAGTTATATAAATATTACTGATAAAACTTTAAAAACTGTTATATTGCATTTTAATAATATTTAGGCTAAGTACATTTTCCTATGGTTATTGCTCATTCTTATTTCCAATTCCATCCTTTGCCCATTTATTTCTGAGTAAAACAAAATAGCCTTTATTGAAAGAAATTTACTTATGATGTGAGGGCAAAGAAAGAAAGGAAAACATGTTCAAGAGAGAATGTGGACTTCTCTAAAGAAGCAAAACAGGAGAGAGAGACACACACAAGTACAAGAGATAACAAACATAGGCTTAGAAACAAGTTATTTGCACATTCTGAAAATATTATTTTGAAAATACAATTAGTTGACATATCATTTACATATTTTCTGTTTACACAAACATATAATATAGATAATATATATGTGAGAAAACTTCCGGGCATTGCTCAGGAGACCTGTAGGCCTCTCTGATCATTATTTACCAGGTAGATCAGATGCTCAAAGCCTGAGTATTCAGTGCTAGCCTCAAGACCTGGACTGATCTCGCCATCCATGTAGTGATTGGGGCCTCCAAGCCTTTCCTAGTGTTGCTTGGGGGAATCAGGTAGCTCAGATATTAAATTATAATTCTAGTGCATATAAATTGTGGGCTCAAATCCCAGAAGTCTCTGGACCTTATTTTTATTTTTATAGTTTTAGAGAATTATAATGTGTAGATCTTAGAAAATATAAGATATTTTCTTTGCTCATAGTCTATTTTATTTTATTTCCTGAGATATTTTCAATTTCAATAATTTTTGTGTGTAGCTCTTGCCTTTCTAATAACAATCTAAATAATTTAATTCAGCTAATAGATTTATAAAACAACTTTATGAATTTCTTAAATATGTAAAAGACAAATATATGAATGACTGTTAATAAGAGTATATTTGATTGGGGAGCACATGCAGAAGTGGTCAGGGACTTATCCTGGCTTTGAACTTGGAGGTTACTCACAGATATTGGTCATACCATTCAAGACTGAAGACTAATTAAACTTACAATTCAAAAAATATATACTTAGGGCTTTGATTTTTCTTGGCCTCATATATCTAATTTTTCTATTAAAAATAGCTTCTTTTATACTATAAGCTAGTTCATTCATCACACAGGAAACAAACGTGCTTAGGACCATTAGTTTTGGACTCATTATACTTGCAGAATATTTTTCTCTTGGCTTCAGCTATTAGAATAAACTATAACAGAATTCCTTTATAGAAAAAATATTAAGGTAATTGAACTAAATCAACCCCTTAAATTTAATTCACACTGCCACATACTAAAGTATGTTTAATTTACTTTAAGAGCAAATATTGTGGTAAATAAATTATGCTTCAAATATGTGTCTAATGTAGATATAAGAGAATGCCAAATTTTCAAATAAATACTAAGGTGAAAGAATAAATTAAGATGAGTTTATTGTTAAAGAGAGAGACATTTCTATAACACAAGGTCTATTTCCACAATAGTGAATGATTTCCTCTTAACTATCATTTTCTTCTTTCTCTAGAAAAAAGTAAAGTTCTTTCACTTTTGACATTATTATATGGAGGAAAAGAAAACAAAGCAGGATAGAAAGAAAGGAGAGGATGAATGAAAGGAAAAAGGATATGAAAGAGGGAGCTAAAATAGAGGGAAGTAAAGGAGGGCAAAATAAGTAGCAAGGAAGAAGTAAGAAAGGAACAAAGAAAGGAGAAAGTAGGAAGGAAGGAAGGAAGGAAGGAAGGAAGGAAGGAAGGAAGGAAGGAAGGAAGGAAGGAAGGAAGGAAGGAAGGAAGGAAAGGGAGAAAAATAATGGAGAAAGTAAGGAAAGAAGGAAGGACGGAAGGAAGAGAGAAAGAAGAAAAGAAAGAGGGAAGTAAGCAAAGAATAAAGGAAGAAAGGAAGATAGGAAGGAATGAGGGAAGGAAGAAAGGAAAGGAGGCAAGGAGGGTGGGAAGGAAGAAACAAATGAAGGAGAAAAGAAATGAAGGAGGGAAGGAGAGAGGAAGGAAGGAGGAAGGGAAGATGGGGGAGGAAAGAAGGACGAAGGAAAGGTAGGAGGGAAGAAATAGAGGGAGAGAAATAGAAGGGAAGGAAGGAGGAATGAAGGGGGAAGAGAGGAGGAAGGGAAGGAAAGTAAGTATGAAGGGAGGAAAAAGGAAATAATTAAGAAAGGAAGGAGCAAAGAAAGGAGAAGGGAAAGGAAGAAAGGAGGAAGGAAGGTAAGAGGGAAGAAAGAAGGGAAGAAAGGAAGAAGGAGAAGCAAGGAGTGAGTGAATTAAGGAAGGAAAAATATGAGAAAATGAATGGAAAATGGAAAGAAAGAGAATGGGAAGATAATGAATGGGAGTGTAACCAATTTCTATTGTTCCAATTGCTTAAACAAACTTCCTCTTATCACAGAAAGAATAGTTTACTTTTCCATTCAGTAATGTCAATGAGAAAACAGATTTTGTGTGTGTGTTTTCTTTTTTCCCAGTAGTTTAGAATTTGGTCAATGTTTGCTTTAACTGAAATGAGTTCAGAATTAATTTTGATCTCCTTTTTAGTAGCCTCAAAATAATTTTTCCAGATACTTAAATCTGCACTCTGAAAATTTGGTTTAAATATTGTTATTTTAAGATTTTCCAATATTGGTCTTGACTGCACTTCGAGGATTCTTCTATTGACCTTTTTGGTCCATTACAAGTTTGGTGTCTTAATTAGTACAAAAAATTTATTTTCTGATTCTGTTTTGATAAAAACTAAACTAAAATATCGTATAGTTGCTACTAATAAGTTATTGTATCATTCAGAAAATAATTTGCCACCAGTGTAGATTTGTTTCCTTAATTATAGAAATTCTATCTTGTTTTTAATAAAAATATAGGTTTCAGGGGCCAGAGTTGTGGCACAAGTGGTAGGGCATCTACCTTGCTAACCTAGGACGAACCTTGTTTTGATCCCCAAGCATCTTATATGGTCCTCCAAGCCTGGAGCGATTTCAGAGCACATAGCCAGAAGTAACACTGAGCACTGGGTGTGGAACAAAGCCCAAAAAATATTACATACGATTCAAAGATTGATTTGAATCAAAACTAACAAGAGTGCATTATAGATTATGACATAACCATGCTTATAAATTCACTATTGCCTGTTCTTTGAGTGAAGGATGTGGCATTTGAGGGTTCATAAGATATCAGGAATTGCTTGTGGCACATAGTTTGGGTGTTACTTCCTCATATATTTCCAAGGGAATCTAGTGTATGAGATAAAGAAACTTGGACTCATACGTGTTAAAAATAAATAGTAGCCCTTTGATCTTTCATGCCCCAGTAAATCCAATTGTGAAAAATCTTGCAATTAGTTCCTTGTATTCTCATCATTAGGTTCCTTTTCTTCATACATATGAAATCAAAAGATATATTGGTTCAATACTGCATACATTTGCTAATAACTATAATGGGAAATAAAATGTATTACTTATTTAAGGATATTTTAAAATCATGTACTATATATGGTTACTAAAATTTTGTCATATGTGTGGATGGATAATGCACAAATAGGTAGGAAACTTTTATGCCACTGACATGATTTCCACATATAGCATCACATTTGGTTTCTTAGAACTCCTGCTTAATTGACACACAAACAAGAATAAGCCTTGGATTACAATTTCACCTGTTTGAATTGCTTAAAATCACCATTACAAGCAACATTGAATCTGAGCAATATCATGAAGTTATAAAACAAAGAAAAAGTTTCAGGGAGTGTACCACAATAATTTTTTACTTATTATCTATTTCTGTTTCAAACATTTCTTTTAAAATGACTTTATTCTGCAGTACACAATATTATAGACAGTAAGAGCAAGAACATTTCTTTTTTTTTTGGTTTTTGGGTCACACCCGGTGATGCTCAGGGGTTACTCCTGGCTATTTGCTCAGAAGTCGCTCCTGGCAGGCCCAGGGGACCATATGGGGAACCGGGGGATCAAACCGCGGTCCGTCCTAGGTTAGCACAGGCACCTTATCTCTAGCGCCACCGCCCCGCCCCCAGCAAGAACATTTCTTACTATGACCTACCCTACACATTTTCCATAAATCTAATACACTTCTAGCCAATTTTCTTTATTTTTGCTATAAATAAAATGCTCCAAAGCATTAGTTCTTTCATAATCGAAAAACTTTCAAGTGCTAGTAAATTGAAAAAGTAGTTTGGTTCTATTATTGATTATATATTTTTAAATAGGAAATTTAATTTATCTCTTTCAATTTTATTTTCCCACACATTTCCTGTAATTTAAAAATTACAACAAGGAATGTTTCATTTAGCATTTAGGTTTCTATTACACATATGAGAGGCCCTGAAAAAGAATGTCTCAAAAATAAATAACAACTTTATCCAACAACTTAAATAATACCTACAACTAAATCCAAAAGATGCTAGAGGCATTTTTTGAGGATGATAAATAAGGAAGATTGTCAGGATAGTATCATAACGAACATACATGAGTTGTTAAGAATACCAACGGCCTTTTGCAGTGAAGAAGTTTCTAGAGCCTTTTCAAACACTTTTTCTAAGTAGAGAAATGGTGAAACTTTTACAAATGCTGATTTTCTTTATCAGCAAAAAGACACAATAGGCACATTTCAGATTTTATTTGTCACATCTTTCTAAACTAGTTTTTCCATTTCATAGTTAACAAAATTAAAACGGAGCAAGGAAATCTCAGGATTTTCTGCTCCAAATAACAAACTCAAACTTTTCTCTGAAAGACCTTGATCTCTCTGTGTAAGTATATGCTTATTGATTAGATGTGTGTGTTAGGAACTCTATTTGATAACTTGAGAATATCAGCTCTTTCAACTCAGAACTAGAAGGTTTTTTTTTTTTTGCTTGGTTTATTTTGTATATTAAGTAACACAGTAAAAGATGATCTAATACATTTCACCTTTGTAGAGGCTTATATTAATATTATATCATTTAGAAGTTAAATATGTTTAAAACTTGTTTAACACTTGGGGAAAAAGTCAAGCTATACATGTAAATTAAGTCAAACCAAGAAATACTACAACATAATTAGCCTACAACAAAAATGAGTAGCCATATAAACAATTGCTTAGTTTTTCACTACACAGAATTACATTATACAAAACACAGTCATTAGTTTATGCTTGGACAAGAACTTTGATCTATAATTGCTGATACTTATAAAATAAAAATCTAAATACCAGTATTTTGTCTTTCTGTTTATTTTAGATATCAGGACACTTTATGTGAACTTATTCCAAAGAGTGTATATGTCTTTCCACAAAAGCATCACATATTTGGAGTGTGAAATAAAAAAATCATTCGACTCACTTAGTAGAGATATTCTTTGTATCTTAAATGAGAGCAGATCAAATAAAGCAAATATTCAAAGAGAACACAATTATTTTAATAATTGATGACTTCATTTATTCTTTTGTTTTTGGGTCACACTCGGCAGCGCTCAGGGGGTAACTCTGGCTCTAAGCTCAGAAATTGCTCCTGGCAGGCTCTAGGAACCATATGGATGCAGGGATTCAAACCACCAACCTTCTGCATGCAAGGCAAATGTCTTACGTCGATGCTATCTCTTCGACCAAGATTTCATTTATTCTTTTTTTTTTTT
>PVKC010008453.1:0-28052 GCA_004027635.1 Crocidura indochinensis | reverse complement strand
GATTTGGCAATATTCAGGGCTTTATTATTCCTGGCTCTGTGTTCAGGATTGAGTCCTGGAAGTGCTCAAGGGACACTATATATATATATATATTTTTTTTTTTTGGTTTTTGGGCCACATCCGGTGACGCTCAGGGGTTACTCCGGGCTATTTGCTCAGAAGTCGCTCCTGGCAGGCACGGGGGACCATATGGGGAACCAGGGGATCGAACCGCGGTCCGACCTAGGTTAGCACAAGGCAAGGCAGGCACCTTACCTTTAGCGCCACTGCCCGGCCCCCAAGGCTTTTCTAATATAGTTATTATTATTATTATTATTATTATTATTATTATTAGAGAGAGATGGGGGTATAATAGGCTTCTAGAACTAAAAGAAGAAGTTGAAGAGAGCTTTGGTGAAAGACCCAAATTCTCATTTCTAAATCTGGATAAAATCTTCCTATGTAATGTGAAGGACTCACACTTCTGCAGAAGTGATAAAAATCATCAACTGCTTTGGACATTACATGGTACATTATTTTCTGTTGTTAGCAAATGTGAGGCATTCTATTTTGACTCATGTACACTCTGCCTTTTTTGTTGTTTTAAGTTCATACATAGTAGTACCAAGGGTTATCTCCTAAATATGCACTCAAGGGTTACTTGTTGATGTATTCAGGAGACCAGTGTCATCAGTGAAATAAATTAGTTAACTCTGTGTTTAAGGTAAGATTTTTACCTGCATGCTATCTTTCAGGTCCCATTCATAATCAGTTAATTTTTAATTACTTTATTTAAACACCATGATTACTAGGTTGTTCATTATACAGTTTTATTTTACAAAGATACAAGGTTGTTCATAATGACGTTTAGACTTACAATATAAAACACCCTTCACTAGTGCACATTTTCCATCTCTATTGTATTCAGTTACTCTCCTTGCAGCCCTGCTGCCTGCCACTGGAAAAAATATTTTTCTTTCTTTGTTTCTTTCTTCTTTCTTTCTTTCTTTCTTTCTTTCTTTCTTTCTTTCTTTCTTTCTTTCTTTCTTTCTTTCTTTCTTTCTTTCTTTCTTTCTTCTTATTCTTTTTTATTTATTATTTTAAATTATATTCTTTATTTAAACACCTGGGTTACAAACATGATTGTGGTTGGATTTCAGTCATATAAGTGGACATCCCCCATCACCAGTGCAACATTCCCACCACCAATATCTCAAATATCCCTCCTCTTCACATGCACCCACATGTACTCTAGATGGGCTTTCTATTTCCCTCCTACATTTTCATTGTTAGGATAGTTCACAGTGTAGCTATTTCTCTGACTAAACTCTTCACTCTATGTGGTGAGGTTCATGAAGTGGACTGGAACTTCCAAACCTCCTCTTTTTGTCTCTGAAAATTGTTGTAAGAATGTCTTTCATTTTTCTTAAAACCCATAGATGAGTGAGACCATTCTACATCTTTCTATCTCTCTGACTTCACTCAGTATAATAGATTCCATGTACATCAATTTATAGGAAAATTTTATTACTTCATGTCTCCTGATGGCTGCATAATATTCTATTGTGTATATATACCACAGTTTCTTTAGCCATTCATCTGTTGAAGGCCATCTTGGTTTTCTCCAGAGTCTTGCTATGGTAAATAGTGCTGCAATGAATAAAGGTGTAAGGAAGAGATTTTTGTATTGTATTTTTGTATTCCTAGGGTATACTCCTAGGAGTGGTATAACTGGATTTAACAGGAGTTCAATTTCCAGTTTTTGGAGGAAACTCCACATCACTTTTCAGAAAGGTTGAACTAACTGGCATTACCACCAGCAGTGGATAAGAGTTCCTTTATCTCCACATCCCCACCAACACAGCTTGCTCTCATTCTTTGTGGTGTGTGCCAATCTCTGTGGTGTGAGGTGGTACCTCATAGTTGTTTTTATTTGCATCTCCCCGATGATTAGTGATGTGGAGCATTTTTTCATGTGCCTTTTGGCCATTTGTATTTCTTCTTTATCAAAGTGTATATCCATTTCTTCTACCCATTTTTTTTGATGAGATTAGATGTTTTTTCTTATAAAGTTCAGTCAGTGCCTTGTATATTTTGTTTTTGTTTTTTTTTAGGGATTTTTTTGGTTTTTTTTGTTTTGTTTTGTTTTTGTTTTTTTGTTTTGTTTTTGTTTTTGGGCCACACACGATGACGCTCAGGTGTTACTCCTGGCTATGCGCTCAGAAGTCGCTCCTGGCTTGGGGGACCATATGGGAAACCGGGATAATCAAACCACGGTCCATCCTAGGTTAGCGCAGGCAAGGCAGGCACCTTACCTCCTGCGCCACCGCCTGGCACCGGTATTTTATTTTTTTCTCATGAATTAATTTTTATTTATTTTTATTTTTTTATTTAAACATTTTGATTACATATATGATTGTGATTAGGTTTTGGTCATGTGAAGAACACCCCCTTCACCTGTGCAACATTCCCATCACCAATGTCCCAAGTCTCCCTTCCTTCCACCCCAACCACACCTGTACTCCAGAGAGACTTTCTAGTTCTCTCATTCATTCACATGATTATGGTAGTTTTCTGTGTAGTTATTTTTATAACTGCACTCACCACTCTTTGTGGTGAGCTTCATTAAGTGAACTGGAAGTTCCAGCCTTCTCTCATTATCTCTGATGATTGTTGCAAAAATGACTTTTATTTTTTTTAAAACCCATAGATGAGTGAGACTATTCTGCGTCTCTCTCTCTCTCTCTCTCCCTCTAACTTATTTCACTCAGCATGGTAGATTCAACATACATCCATGTATAGGAAAACTTCATGACTTCATCTCTCCTGACGGCTGCATAATATGCAGCCTTGTATACTTTGGAGATTAGCACTTTATTTGATGGGTATTGGGTGAATGTTTCTCCCACTCAGTGGGTGGCTCTTCTATCCTAAGCACAATTTCCTTCGAGGTGCAGAGCTTCTCAGCTTAATATATTTCCATCTGTTAATCTCTGCTTTCACTTGTTTGGAGAGTGCAGTTTCCTCCTTGAAGATGCCTTCAGTCTCAATGTCATGAAGTGTTTTACCTACTGTTGTTCTATATACCTTATGGCAGTAGTTCTCAAACTATGGCCTGCAGGCCACATATTGTCTTTGTTCCCGTTTTGTTTCTTCACAACAAAATAAGATGTATGCAGTGTGCATACGAATTTGGTAGTAATTTTTGTTTTTACTACAGTCTGGCTCTCATATGGTCTGAGGGACAGTGAACTGGGCCCCTGTTTAAAAAGTTTGAGGACCCCTGCTATGGTATCAGATCTGATATCGAGGTCTTTAATCCATTTGGATTTCACCTTGGTACATGATGTTAGCTGGGGTCTGAGTTTGCTTTTTTGCAAGTGGCTAGCCAGTTGTGCCAACACCACTTGTTGAAGAGACTTTCTTTGCTCCATTTAGGATTTTTTGCTCCTTTATCAAAGATTAGGTGATTGTATGTCTGGAGAACATTCTCTGAATATTCAAGTCTATTCCACTGATTTATGGTCTGTCTTTATTCCAATACCATGCTGTTTTGATAACTATTGCTTTGTAATACAGTTTAAAGTTGGGGGAAGTAATGCCTCCCACGTTCCTTTTCACAATGATTGCTTTAGCTATTCAAGGGTGTTTATTGTTCCAAATAAATTTCAAAAGTTCTTGAACCACTTCTTTGAAGAATGTCATGTGTATCTTTAGAGGGATCACATTAAATCTGTACAATGCTTTGGGAAGTATTGCCATTTTAATGATGTAATCCTGCCAATCCATGAGCAGGATATGTGTTTCTATTTCCATGTGCCCTCTCTTTTTTCTTGGAGATAGTTTTATAATTTTCTTTGTATAGGTCCTTCACATCTTTAGTCAAGTTGACTCCAAGATATTTGAGTTTGTGTGGCACTAATGTGAATGGAGTTGTTATGTTAATGTCCATTCTTTTCTATTATTATTGATGTATAGAAAGGCCATTGATTTTGTGTGTTAATTTTGTAGCATGTCATCTTGCTATATTATCTGTTGTTTATATAAGCTTTTTGGTAGAGTCTTTAGGGTTTTTTAAGTTTAGTATCATGTCATCTACAAAAATCCTTTCCTATCTGGATTCCCTTGATATCTTTTTCTTGCCTAATCGCTATAGCAAAAACTGGCAGTACTATGTGAATAGGAGTGGTGAGAGAGGGCAGCCTTACCTTGTGCCAGAATTAAGAGGAAAGGCTTTTAGTTTTTCTCCATCGAGGATAATATTTGCCACTGGATTGTGGTAGATGGCCTTAACTATATTGGAAAAGTTTCTTTCATTCCCATCTTGCTGAGAGTTTTGATCAAAATGGGTGTTGGACCTTATCAAATGCTTTTTATACGTCTATTGATATGATCATGTGATTTTTATTTTTATTGTTGTGGATGTTGTGTATTATATTGATAGATTTACAGTTGTTAAACCATCCTTGCATTCCTGGAATGAAACCTACTTGATCGTAGTGAATGATCTTTTTGATGAGGCATTGAATCCTATTTGCCAGGACTTTTTTGAGGATCTTTGCATTTGTGCTCATCAAGGATATTGGCCTGTAATACTCTTTTTTAGTAGCATCTCTGTCTGGTTTATGTATCCAGGTGATGATATTGACTTCATAAAAGCTATTTGGAAGTGTTCCCGTTTTTTCAATTTTATGAAAGAGCCTGGCCAGGATTCGTAGTATTTCCTCTTGAAAGGTTTAGAAGAATTCATCAGTGAATCCATCTTGTCCTGGGTTTTTGTTTTTGGGCAGGCATTTGATTACCGTTTTAATTTCATCAATATTGATGGGGTTGTTTAGATATACTTCAAACTGTTTATTCAACCATGGAAGGTTATGAGTTCAAAAATTTATCCATTTCTTCCAGGTTCTCATTTTTAGTGGCATAAAGTTTCTCGAAGTAGTTTCTGTTTACCCTTTGAATCTTGCAATATAGGTAGTGATTTCCCCTTTTTCATTTCTAATATGAGTTATCAAATTTCTCTCTCTTTTCCTTTGTTAGTTTTGCTAATGGTCTATCAATCTTTATTTTTTTCTAAGAACCAATTTCTGCTTTCGTTGATCTTTCGGATTGTTTTTGGGTTTCCACTTCTTTTATTTCTGCTTTCAGATTTGTGATTTCCTTCTGTCTCCCTATATTGGTTCCTTTTGTTGAGCACTTTCTAATTCTATGACCTGCATCATTAAGCTATTCAGGTATGTCCCTTCTTCCTTCCTGATAAGTGGCTGCAGAGCTATTAATTTTCTTCTCAGTACCACTTTTGCTGTGTCCCATAAGTTCTGATAGTTTGTGTCTTTATTATCATTTGTTTCCAGGAAAGTTTTGATTTCTTCTTTGATTTCATCTCAAGTCCACTGATATGCATGAGGCTGTTTAACTTCCAGATGTTAAAGTTTTTCTTCTGTGTCCCTTTAGAGTTCATATATAATCTATCCTCTTGATGTTATGTTGATATGTTTTACGTGCCAGCATGTAGTCTATCCTGGAGATGTTCCATGTACATTGGAGAAGAATGTGTATCCAGGTTTCTGGGGATGGAGTGTCTTTTCATGTCTAGTATATTTTTGTTGGGTTTCACTCTGGTTGACCTATCAAGTGTTGACAAAGTCGTGTTGAGGTTTCCTACAACTATTATATTGTTATTGATATTCTTTTTCAGATTTGTCAACAATTATATTAAATATTTTGCAGGCCCCTCATTTGGTGCATATATGTTTTCAGATTTGTCAACAATTGTATTAAATATTTTACTGGCCCCTCATTCGGTGCATATATGTTTGGTATATGCTGCACATGTCCCTTGATTAATAAAAAAAATGTCCATCTTTGTCCCTTACAACTTTTCTGAGTATAAACTTCGCATCCTCTTATATTAATATGGCCACTCCAGCTTTTTTATGGGTGTTGTTTGCTTGGATGATTTTCCTCTAGTCTTTTTATATTGAATCTATGTTTGTTCTCGCTATTCAGGTGCATTTCTTGTAGGCAGCAGAAGGTTGGATTGAGTTCTTTTTTTTTTATCTATTTAGCCAATCTGAGTCTCTTAACTGGTGGATTTAGTCCATTGGCATTGAGAGAAAGAATTGTCATGGGATTTAGTGCCATCTTTGTGTCGAAATTTGGTGTGCCTGTTGGTCAGTCTTGTCTTAAAGTAGCTCTTTCTGATTTTCTTTTAAGGCTAGTTTCTGAGATGCTGTTTATTTCTGAAGCCATGTATTTTTCCTTCAAACCTGAAAGTGAGTTTTGCTGGGGGCAGTATTCTAGGAGAAGTAATTATTTCTTTTATTTTTGTCACTATTTCCCACCACTGCCTTCTGACCTTGAGTGTTTCTGGTCACAGGTCTGCTCTAAATCTCAAGGATGCTCCCTTGAATGTAATTTCCATTTTAGATCTTGCTGCTTTCAGAATTCTGTCTCTATCTGTGGGATTCATCATTGTGACTTGGATGTGTCTTGGGATGTTTTTCCTGGGGTCTTTTAATTGGTACTCTTCAGGCATGCAGGATTTGATCACATACCATATTTTCTGGTGTATATGATGAGTTTTGAAACAAAAAGTCAACCGAAAATCAGGGGTCGTTTTATACACCGAGTATATCCTGAAAAATGTTTCAATATGCCACTAAATGAAACAAACAAAATCAGGCCACAGAGTTTCCAAATCTCTTTCTTGGGGCTCTCAAACAGTGCTCAGAAGATCTGGGGGCCACTTCTGGCAAAACCGAGCTAACCGTGCTGGTGGTTCAGTGCTAGGGTCCAAGGATGGGATGTTGTTTGGTTCATGTAGTGGGGGAGATTAACTGACGCCACCAGGAAATTGCTAGAAAAGGTGCCTATGATAAGGAACCAATCACTGCAAGGCTGCTCGGACCGCCTCTTTAATTCAGCCAACCCAAGCAGGCTTTTTATGCATGCAAATTAGACAATGTTTTGGACCCAAATCTATACTGTAAAAAGCCTGCTCAGATTGGCCAGAGTCAGAGAGCAAGTCTATTACAGTATAACATTTGAGTATTTGCTTGTTGTCATAGACTCACTGTGGTACATACAGTTGCAGCACAGGAACGTCTGTCTGATACAGTGAATGTAGGCCTAAACCTATGTTTTAACTGCAAAATTAGGCGGTCATCTTATACATCCAGTCGTCTTATATACTGGAAAATATGGTATATTCTATAGCTCTGATAGTTTCTCTTTAATGATGTTCTTGACTATTGATTCTTTCTGGAGATTTTCTTCCTGGGTTTCTGGGACTCCAATGATTCTTAAGTTGTCTTTGTTGAGTTTATCGTAGACTTCTGTTTTCCTCTGTTCACAATCTTTGACTAATTTTTCAATTGTCTAATCATTTGCTTTTAGAATTTTTCCCAATCTCTCTTGCTGTATGGATATGTTATTCATCTCATCTTCCAGCTCACTACTTTTATCTTCAGCTTCCGTTACTCTGCTGGAGAGCTTATCTATTTTGTCTGTCAATTTGTCTACTGAGTTTTTCAGACCTGCTATTTGATCTGTTATTTCAGTTTGGAGTTTTCTGATTTCTGTCTTCATATTTTCTTGGTTCTTATTAGTGTTCTTTTGAACTCGATCTATGCTTTATTTGAGTTCTGTGAGCATCCTCCATATTTCTTCTTTAAACTTCATATCTCAGAGACTGACTAGTTGGTTGGCCATTTTTTCTAGTCATCAGAGTTGCCATCTTCATTCTCTATGCCAGGGGCTGGCCTGCATTGTTTCTCCATTGTCACATTTGTATTGTGGGTTTTCTATGTGTTGTGGTGGTATTTACTGGCTAAATGATGTGTGCGGCCACATTCCTCTGGATCCACCCTTTCTGGGCAGGTCTACTCACCTTCAAGGAAGGGTAGCCCTCCATGAATGAAGCCATGCACAGGATCAAATCTTAGGCCCGAGCACGCAGCAGGGAAGACAGTCCAGAAAGATATACTGGACTTCAGAGATCCAGCACAGTTCCTAGTGTGATATTTTTCTGCATGTTTCAGTGGGGATCATTCATTAGAAACAGTGCTTGTCCACAAAGCAAAGTGGAGCAGCCTTTGCTCTTCTGGAGCCTCTAGGAGAGTGATTTCTTGGCCCTTTTTGAGCCACTCACGAGAAGTTCAGGATTTAGGATAGTAGAAAAACACGCACAGGCAACACTCACAGTCTCTCGCAGTTGGGAACAACTTGGAGAGGCACAGATTCCTCTAGCCTTTCTTTTTCTTTCTTTCTTTCTTTCTTTCTTTCTTTCTTTCTTTCTTTCTTTCTTTCTTTCTTTCTTTCTTTCTGTCTTTCTTTCTTTCTTTCTTTCTGTCTTTCTTTCTTTCTTTCTTTCTTTCTTTCTTCTTCTTTCTTTCTTTCTTCTTCTTTCTTCTTTCTTTCTTTCTTTCTTCTTTCTTTCCCTCTTTCTTTCTTGTTCTTTCTTTCTCTTTTCTCTTTCTCTTTCTTTATCTTTTCTTCTCCTTTTCTTCTTTTCTCCTTCTCCTCCTTCTCCCCCTCCTCCTCCTGCTGCTGCTGCTATTTTATTGTTTATTTCTTCTCCTTTTCTCCTCCTCCTCCTTTTTCTCCTTCTCCACTTCCTCCTCCTTCTCCTTGTCAACTTTCTCATCCTCTTCTCCTCCTTTTTCTTCTTCCTCCTCCTTCTCCTTCTCCTTTTTCTCCTCTCCTCTTTGTTCTGCTTCTCCTCCTTCCTCTTCTCTTTCTCATATTTCTCCTTTTCCTCCTCCCCCCTCTTCTCCTTCTCTTCCTTCTTCTGCTCCTCTTCTTCTCCTTCTTCCTCCTCCTCTTTCTCCTCCTTCTTCTCCTCATCTGTTTCCTCCTCCTTCTCATTCTTCTTCCTTGTCTCATTATTCTTCTTCCCTTCATCTCCCCTCCTCCTCTTCTTTCTCCTCCTTATCTTTTTACTATTCCTCTTTATTATCTTCTTGTTGTTGTTCTTTTCTTATTTTCCTTCCTCTTCTACATTTTCTCCTCTTTTTCTTCTATTTACCTTCTTTATTTTTCTTCTTTCTATAATTTATTCTTCATCACCTTTGTCTTTTATATATATTTTTAATCTTTGTCTCCATTTTCCTCACCTTCTTTGTCAACACCTTTTCTTTCTTGTCATGCTCATCTCCTTTCTTTGTCTTCAACATTTTTGTTTTCTTTTCTTATTCATTTACTTTTCCTATTTTATCTTTTCCTTATCTTCTTTCTTGTTTTTTCATCTTCTTGTCTTCATCTTCTATGTCTTTATTTTTCATCATTTTTCCTGTATCACCTTTCTCTTCTTCTTTGTTTTTTCTTAATCTTAGTTATCTTTTTCTTTGTCTTCCTTTCTCCTCCTCTTCTTCCAGTTTCTTTTCTCTGACGTCTTTCTTCTTTCCTTTTTATTTTTTAGTCTCTTCATTTTTTTTCATTTTTTTTTCTTTCTTCTCTTATTCTTTTCTTCTCTCTCCCCATATTCTTTTCCCCAATGATAGCATTTGTTATTTTTGGATATATATTTTTCTTTGTGACTTTCAGAAGTGTTTGATTTATTTCTTTGAAATATTATATGGGTATCCTAATACGGATTGCATTAAATCTGTACAATGCTTTGGGGGAAAATATTGCCATTTTAAATGATGTTAACTTCCCATTTCACCTCTTCAGTTCTGGTGAGCCCAAGGTGTTTATTTTCTGATGGGCTCAAATTCTCAATTTTCAAGGTTTTTTTGTAAACCTTACATGTAATGTCTGAATACATCTTTAGAACTTATAAATGATATATAATACAAGTATTATATCACAGGTACAAAGTTTTTTAAAAAATGACAAATGATATGAGAAAATGCAGATATAGATAAATAATTTGTATCATTATACTTTGACTCCGCTATTCAAAGATTCTTTTGAAAATTTTTTGAGTATTCACATTATGTGTTTTCATCACCTACACTTAATAATTTGTTTTGTTTTTCTTTAGGAAGACCCACTAAAATATATGAACTAATGGAAAAAGCTGAAATATGGCTGATTAGAACATATTGGGATTATCAGTTTCCTCATCCAATCTTACCAAATTTTGAATTTGTGGGAGGACTACACTGCAAACCTGCTGAGCCCCTACCTAAGGTAAACTAGCTCAAGTTTGTCTGTTTAGTATGTTCCATCATCAGAAATCAAGCTGAAAGGTCAATTGCTCATAAAAAACAGGTGCATGTCATCAAATAATTTGTAAATTTACAAATAAATGTGAATTTGTCTTGGTGTTATTTTAATACTAAAAATTTTTCACTTGAGACTTTAAATTTTATATCAACTAATATAATTTTGAGTAGTTTTTTGAGCCATGTACCAAAGCTGTATCAAATCTTATTTAATTCCCTTGTATAACCTGACTTTTAGCACCATAACTAACTAAAAAAGAAATATTTGGACTAAAGTAAATGCATATACATATACATAATAAGAGTTAAAGTCTATTAAAATGCATTGTGTATTTTTTACTGCAACACAATTATTTACCAAGTTCTTGATAATTTGGCTTGTTTTAGCCATTAAGTTTCCAACAATAATCCCACCAACAATATGACCTTTGTTCCAAGAAAAGGGAACCTCTTTTCTCACACACCAACCCTAATGTCACCTCTATTGCAGGCACAAATTTACATCACTTGTTTGCTACAACAAAAATACAGATGGAATTTTCAAAACTTAGATCAATAGTTTATCAGTTTCAAAATGATATTATAAAATTAGTTCCAGAGAACATACTCTAATGATAAGTGTTAGTTAGACTTTTGTACTATTGATTAAGCTCATTTATTTTGGTAGAATTCTATGCTATTCACTCATACTTAAATACTGGTCAACCCAATATCCTACTGGGTTGACGATCTGAAATGATGAGATGTCAGATGGCAACATCTGTGGCTATATGGTCTACTGCCTATTGATTTGGAACAATTTGCTGGTTTAAAACATTGATTCAGTTTTATTTACATACATAATTATATTTTATTAATTTTCATAATCATAGATCTTGTACAGTAATACATTTGTGTTCTGTACAGTGTTTCAGTGACAATCACAGAAAAATTTTCTTTTGTCGCAGTGCAAAAATATTGGCACAGACACAAATTCTGATAAATCACAAATAAATGTGTTCAATAGAAATCCCTAAAATGTGTCAAAATGATTTTGCAAATTGAAATTACCAGCAGTAGACATATGTGGTATAAATGTACAGTAAAATATAGTAAAAAATGTACAGTAAAATATTTTAGCCATTAAAATATAATTAAGTGGCATTTATTATATCCATAATTGAATTACCATGATATCTATAAAATGCTATCACTAAAATTCTCTACCTACTAAGAAAATTTTATCACTCATACTCTGTAAATTATTTCCTTTTTTAATTAATATATATTTATTTAAACACCTTGATTACATACATGATTGTGTTTGGGTTTCAGTCATGCAAAGAACATCACCCATCACCAGTGCAACATTCCCATCAACATTGTCCTAACTCTCCCTCCTCCCCACCCAGCTCCCGCCTGTACTCTAGACAGGCTCTCCTTTTCCCTCATACATTCTCATTTTTATGACAGTTCAAAATGTAGTTATTTCTCTAACCAAACTCATTACTCTTTGTGGTGAGCTTCATGGGGTGAGCTTGAACTTCCAGCTCTTTTCTCTTTTGTGTCTGATAATTATTATTGCAAGAATGTTTTCATTTTTCTTAAAACCCATAGATGAGTGATACCATTCTGCATTTTTCTCTCTCTCTGACTTATTTCAGTCAGCATGATACATTCCATGTACATCCATGTATAGGAAAATTTCATGACTTCATCTCTCCTGACAGCTGCATAATAATCCATTTGCATATGTACCACAGATTTCTGTTTGTATGTTGAAGGGCATCTTGGTTGTTTCTAGAGTCTTGCTATGGTAAATAGTGCTGAAATGAATATAGGTGTAAGGAAGGGGTTTTCGTATTGTATTTTTGTGTTCCTAGGGTATAATTCTAGGAGTGGTATAGCTGGATCATATGGGAGCTCAATTTCCAGTTTCTGGAGGAATCTCCATATCGCTTTCCATAAAGGTTGAACTACACGGCATTTCCACCAGCAGTGGATAAGAGTTCCTTTCTCTCCACATCCCTGCCAACACTGTTTGTTCTTATTCTTTGTGATGTGTGCCATTCTCTGTGGTGTGAGGTGATACCTCATAGTTGCTTTGATTTGCATTTCCCTGATGATTAGTAATGTGGAGCATTTTTTCATGTGTCTTTTGGCCATTTGTATTTCTTCTTTGTCAAAGTTTCTGTCCATTTCTTCTCCCTATTTTTTGATGGAATAAGATGTTCTTTTCTTGTAAAGTTCTGTCAGTGCCTTGTATATTTTGGAGATTAGCCCCTTATCTGATGGATATTGGGTGAATAGTTTCTCCCACTCAGTGGGTGACTTTTGTATCCTGGGCGCTATTTCCTTTGAGGTGCAGGAGCTTCTCAGTTTAATATATTCCCATCTGTTAATATCAGCTTTCACCTGCTTGGAGAGTGCATTTTCCTCCTTGAATATGCCTGTAGCCTCAATGTCCTGGAGTGTTTTGCCTACATGTTGTTCTATGTATTTCATGGTTTCAGGTCTGATATCAAGGTCTTTCATCCTTTTGGATTTTATCTTCGTACATGATGTTAGCTGGGGGTCTAAGTTCAATTTTTTGCAAGTGGTTATCCAGTTGTGCCAACACCACTTGTTGAAGAGGCTTTCTTTGCTCCATTTAAGATTTCTTGCTCCTTTATCAAAAATTAGGTGACTGTATGTCTGGGGAACATTTTCTGAGTATTCAAGCCTATTCCACTGATCTGAGGGCCTGTCCTTATTCCAATACCATGCTATTTTGATAACTATTGCTTTGTAGTAAAGTTTAAAATTGGGAAAAGTAATTCCTCTCATGTTCTTTTTCCCAATTATTGCTTTAGCTATTCTAGGGTGTTTATTGTTCCAAATGAATTTCATAAGTGCCTGTTATACTTCTTTGAAGAATGTCGTGGGGATCTTTAGTGGGATCGCATTAAATCTATATAATGCCTTGGGTAATATTGCCATTTTGATAATGTTAATCCTGCCAATCCATGAGCAGGGTATGTGTTTCCATTTTCACATATCCTCTCTTATTTCGTGGAGCAGAGTTTTATAGTTTTCTTTGGAGATTGGAGCAACTTACACAGGCAGAGGATATCAAGTGAGGTTGCAAGCTGCTGTGATCTCAGGAAGTTAGGTGAATCTGCCTATGCCCCATGTAAAAAGGCCCAGAGTTGTCAGCTCAAATTAGTATTGCAGGAAAAAATTGGTGACATCATATTCTTTGAAATTAGTTGTGAAGCTGAAGCTGTCCTCAGATGGCAAGAATAGGCAGGGGTTGTTGGGTTTTTCACTTGCAGTGTGGAGGGTCAGAAGGAAATAAGCTTATTCCCATTCTGAGAAAACCTCAGAGTTTTAGCCAATTTACTTGTTCCTCCTGAAAAGAATTGATTGCTTATAATTCTTTTATTTTTTTATAATGATTTTTATTTTGGATGAAGTGGATTACATATCTTTCACAGTAATATTTTAGGTACATATTAACATTGAATCAAGGAAATTCCCATCATCAAAGTTGTATTCCCTCCACCCCTGTTCCCAGGTTGTATCCCATATCCCCCACCCTTACCCCCGGGCTGCTAGTATAAGTGGTCCCCTATGTGTTTAGCTTACTGCTTAGTGATCATAAAGCTGTTTGGTCTTGGTACCCTCCATTATTTTCCCTTCAATTTGAGAGGTGGAACTAGATGGTTCAAGTTATATGGTTTTGTTTGAAGAAAAGAAAGCAATAAAAGGGGGTAAAAGTCAAATAAGTTAAAATGGTGGAGTCCTTCTAGGAGATCTCAACATCAGTTTGAGAGAAGAAAAGGACAAAGGAAGAGAAACACCACAACAATACAAAAAATATATATATCAAACAAAAAACCCAGTGAGCACTACAGCAATAAAGACAAGCACCACATAATAGATTAGTTCTGGAGCTGGGCCATTTCTATGAGTGTTAGGTGTGAAGTGGGCTGCTATATCTTCAGGGTGAAAGGGAAATCTTCTACTGCTATTCTGAGATGATCAAGTTGTCAACCTGGTAAAGTCTACCTGAGAGCATTATCATCATATTGCTCTTTCGCAGATTATTGTGGCACTGGGCCACTTTTAAGACACCAAGAAAACGAATCTAAATTATTGAATTCCAATCATTTCCTTATATTTAAAAACAGTTTCTAATGTAACACTGAAAAGAATATAACTTTGTTAACGTAAAGATGAAATATTTTGTGGTGGAAAACAAAACATCAGTATGAACTAAAATCAATCTTTTTATTTTTTTATTTTTTATTTTATTTTATTTTTTTGGTTTTGGGGTCACACCTGGCAGTGCTCAGGGGTTACTCCTGGCTCCATGCTCAGAAATTGCTCCTGGCAGGCACAGGGGACCATATGGGGCACCGGAATTCGAACCGATGACCTTTTGCATGAAAGGCAAACGCCTTTCCTCCATGCTATCTCCCGGACCCCGAACTAAAATCAATCTAATCCTTTAAGATATAATTTAAAATAATAATCCATTTCAAAATTATTTTATATTTAATACACTCTCTACATTTATTTGCAACAATGCATAACTCAGATTGTATTCAAGATGTTCTCTCTTAAAATTTTTTACATATGAAAATACACTTAAAGTATATACATTTAAAGTGTATATCATGGTTACATGGATAACTTATTGTGTGATGTTTCCATCTCATCTTCTAATGAATCCACAATGGTGAATATGTTTGTTTGCTTTTTTTTTTTTTTTTTTTTTTTTTTAAAACAAGGGTTGCTGTGTTTTTGACCTAGATGAGATAAGAATCTCTCGACAGTGCATACATTCAGGAACAAGGACAGAATATTCTGATAAAGAGAGCTGACACAGGGCATAAGTTGCTTGTCTAGTCTATAACCATCACATATCAACCCCTAGAACAACATGGGATCACATGTATATTTTCTGGAGTAAATTCTTTTTTTTTTTTTAGTACAAAGCCAATTATAGCCCCTACACACTACAATATAGGGCTTGGCTAAAACTCCTCTCCAAAGGAAAAAGAAAACAAGTTTATCTGGCCATTTCTAACAAGATAACATATCAAGTCTTGAAGATGATCAAATATTCAATTTTATAAACATCCATAGATAACTATGCATCTTGTCCAGAAACCGTAAGTGGGGATGAGTAGGATATTTTAGGTTGCAAGTTATCAGTAGCAAATAGGCACCTTTACTACCAGAGAAAACTATGGTGATGATTCAACCCATGCTGCCAAATTAAATATATACAGAGTTCATTCCCACATGGCTAAAAAAATCTATATTCAAGAATACTCTATCTCAAAGATGGAACACATAGTGCACAAACTACGGAGTCACTATTTCTGTTATACTGCTCTTTTCAGAGTAATTCTAGGTTAGTTCTGACAGCAGCTATTTGGATATAGCATGAGTTCTGATTGGCAACTCTATGAGCCAATTTACAATGCTGAGGGGATTTTTAGGTCATGATTATCTATTTTTGACTCGGTGGCCATAGTTTCAGAAACCTGGAGAGCCACTGTCTACATTAATTTGAATTTCAAAACGTAGATTGTATGCAAGGTGTTCTCTCTAAAAATAGTTTACATATGAAATTTATTTATTAAATTTAAATTTAAATATTTAATATTCAATTAAATTTAAAAACAGTCCCTCATGTAACATTGCAAAGAATAAAACTTTAACATATAAGATGAAATATTTTGTGGTGGAAAGCAAAACATATATGAACTAAAATCAATCTATTCCTTTAAGATATAATTTAAAATAATAATTCATTACAAACTTATTTTATATTTAATATACATTGAATTTGAATATTGAATTTATTAAGAAGTTAAGGTCTCAATCCCACTTGGTGATAACTAAATGCACTATAAAACAGATATGCAGCAGACAACTGCAAGTCCTGAAATAATGTCACAACCAATAGGAATTGAGAGCACTGATAAGTATTTTAGGAAGAAAGTGTACATATATAATGTTTTGTTCATAGAACTATAACTTACTTGGTAGAAGTTAGATGGTTGTTGACAGAGGCTATTTTGATTTACTAGTAGAAACAAAAGTTTTAATATTTTTCTTTTTAAATCACAATAGTTCGTTTATTGTACTTCCATAGGTGGAGCTATGCTCAGATATTAGCTTCAGGGTTTGTTTTCTTGGAAAGAAACATCCAAAGATTAAGAGTTCATCACTAATTTTCCTGCAAATATCTCAAAACATTCTTTATATTTTGTATTTTCCTGATCTCATTTTTGATGCAGGAAGATTGAAATGTAAATAATTCCTCTATCTTTACAGACTCCAGGTTGGAAATTAAAATATGTTCCCCGGGAGATAGCATGGAGGTAAGGCGTTTGTCTTTCATGCAAAAGGTCATCGGTTCGAATCCCGGTGCCTCATATGGTCTCCCGTGCCTGCCAGGAGCAATTTCTGAGCATGGAGCCAGGAGTAACCCCTGAGCACTGCCGGGTGTGACCCATAAACCAAAACAAACAAACAAACAAACAAAAAAAATATGTTCCAGATAGCATTTGCCTATTATAGGATTATAGCTAATGACACTGATCTGAATATTTAGAGTTTTAGATTGGTAATAATTTACCTGGTTTTAACTCTATGGAAAACAGTATGAACACTTCTTAATAAATTAAAATAAAATGTGTAAGAGATAAATTACAAAGGTAAATGCTGGCATGTTGGTGACCCTAATTTAATCACTACCACAAGTTTCTGAAGTATCTGTGGAGACAGCCCTGGAGAATAGTGAGTAGCTGTGTTTTGTTTTATTTTTAATAATCTGAACTCTTTAGGAACAAAAGCTAGGTGTTGTAGGCGGCTTCTGTCTTACAGCCATTGTTGAGATTCTGGTGAATCCACTTTAGGGAGAGTGGGTTGTACAGGTGGCGAAATATGAAATATGAAATAATTATACACACGCAGAGGAAGTGGTGTCAACACATTTGTGGCAGGAGTGCGACAAATTTAATCTTTAGGCAAGGGAGTATATAAAGGGTAAAGAGACGGTCATATCATGAAAGGAATGCCCACATTTGTTTCTTCCAAAGTATCAATGTACACTGTTTGATTTTTTTTGTTTGTTTTGTTTTTTGGGTCACACCCGGCAGTGCTCAGGGGTTACTCCTGGCTCCATGCTCAGAAATTGCTCCTGGCAGGCACGGGGGACCATATGGGGCACCGGGATTCGAACCGATGACCTTTTGCATGAAAGGCATATGCCTTACCTCCATGCTATCTCCCGGGCCCCTACATTGTTTGATTTTAAAACAAATACACATAGCTTTAAGTGGTTTGTAACCTTAGAATAGAATAGGTTTCAGTTAGGAGTCAGGATAAAAGGAAGGCTAATTTCTTACATATCAAAGTAGTTCATGGCCCTAGGTGTCATAACTGATGTAAATTAAGGGATAGCAGAAATCTTGGTCTTCTTTCTAATAACAAATATCCTTAACCTGAGGAACAGTTTTCTAGCTAGGGGTTAAGACCTACTTCCTATGATCTATAATAGAAAGAGATAAAACTTATGAAAGGGATATAGAATTATACTTAATAAATAGCCTAATTCTACACCGGCTGACCCTGTTTGTTAGCATGTATTCAAAGTGACAGGGAAAGTCCCTGAGGCAAAGTCATCCTGCTCTGGTGCTCAAAGACAAGGAGAGAAGACATTGTCTTGAAGATGCTATGTTTTGACTTGGCCTTAGGAAGTAAATAGGCGGGCAGAAAGACAGTAGCTAGCTGGACTTCACAAGTCTTTGATACTGAAATTTCTTTTGACTGCACAATGACTGGGGCCGAATTTCTGTAGTTTTGCAAGACAAATAAAAGGAGAGAGAAATATAATGTCACTGCCATGCCATGAATATAACAGAAGTATAGCCAGTTATCCACGCAGGGGCTATGATTGACTTCTCTACTGGGCCTTCTGACTGAAATATTTCTAGGGGGAAATCAGGCACTGCACCAGGAAAGCCAATAGACACATCTGGTGTGTGCTTTCCTTAGTAATGGAGGCATTCATGTTGCATGCAGTGACAGCTAGGGTTGCTTCATGCAATTCTTTGCACTACAGGAAATTTACAAAGGTAGGTAGATTGAACTGTTGTTCAGATAGGACAAAGATGATTCAGAAGATTTATGACTTCCTTAACACCCCTTGGGAGACTCCCCAAAACAAAACTTACTCCATATATTTTATTCATGGACATTTAATTAAGAATACTGAAGCACTGAATTGAAGGATATATGTGCAACAATATTCATTACTGCTTTATTCATGATAGTTATGTAATAGAAATTTTGTGATGGCAAAAAAATCATTGAATATTATAAATATATTTTATATAAAGATAAGAATCTTTGCCTTATGTGGGAAGGCAAGAAGCTGAAGATGAAAAGAGAAACCTCATGTGATACTGGAAAAATGATATAGAAGTCCACATGCACTTTTTAAAATACATTTAAACACCGTGTTTACAAACATGATTGTAGTTGGGTTTCAGTCATAAAAAGAACACCCCCCTTCCCCAGTGCAAAATTCCTATCACCAATGCCCCCATTGCCCCCCCCTACCTCCCCTACCAAAAAGAGAGCATTCGTTACTTTGCGGGGGAGGACAGGTCACACCCTGCAGCGCTCAAGGATTACTCCTGGCTCTTCACTCTGAAGTGTTCAGAAGTCGCTGTGAAGTCATTCCTGGCAGGCTCAGGGGACCATATGCGATGCGGGGAATCGAACTGTTGGCGTTGGCCACATACAAGGCAAATGCTCTACTGCTGAACTATCACTCCGATCCCTTATTCTATAGGAACTTAAAAAAAAAAAAAAAACAGTGACTTTGCATGTCCCAAAGTATAAGTATAAGCAGTATTAAACCATATTACAATTAAAAGTAAAATCCTTGCTTCATGTGGTGAGGCAAGAAGATGCTAAATGAGTATAGAGAGGGAAACCTGATGTGACACTGGAGAAGGCCACAGGCACTTTAAGCAGAGGAAGAACCATGTCTTTGATTGACACAAAGCATAAAGCACAAAGCATAAAGTACTGCCACAAAGCAGTACTGAATCAGGTTACAACTACAAGTAAATCTACAATGGTAAAGCTTGTGCATATTTAAATAATCTTAAATAGCATATTGCTCCCAAAACAGTTAAGATATTTTCTCCTGGACTAGATTGTAGAACTATATTTTTGTTACTGATGTGTGTGTTGCCAGGATTGAGAAAGGGGTTCACACTTAAATCAGGTGCTTTATCCCTGAACCATATATTGGCTCTAGTCTTATGAGATTATGTTGTTCATACATAGAGAAATGTTTTTCTTCTCAGGAAATGGAAGAATTTGTACAGAGCTGTGGTGAAAATGGCATCGTGGTGTTCAGTCTGGGATCAATGATTTCTAATATGCCTGAAGAAAAAGCCAACATGGTTGCATCAGCCCTTGCACAGATTCCACAAAAGGTTAGGTAATATCTATGTATAAAAATTATTAATAATATGCCTATTAAATTTGTAATAGTTTGAAAGTTTATAGTTATAAAAATATTTTAATGTAAAAATATTTTAATGTATATAGTCAATAATTGAGATTATAGATTGCATGCAATAAATAGTAAAGTGTTATGATTAATGTTTTATTTTATCAATTCAATACAAAATATACATGACAGTTGCTCAATTAAAACAAAGGGCACTGTGGAAGACCAATAACATTGAACACAGAATAAAATAATTAAGGAACAATAGGATGATTATTATAATGTTAATTTAGGCAGGTCCAGAAACACCAAATTTTACCCTGCAATTTATGCATATTTCTTGCAAAGTATATGGCAGGTAAACAATGCAAATGGTATTATAAAAAATAAAACAGTAAATTTAACTATTAATCTATAAAGCAAAAAGCATTATAGATAGTGCTTATATGGTAACTCAGGACTCATTTTTTAATGAGTTAGGTATAAAGTTATTTGCCTTGAAGTGTGCAATTCAAAAAACTGTTTAAATTAGCAAGTTGCCTCCAAATTTCCAAAGTAGACACAAATGTTTTGAACCTGAGGTAACTCAGAACATGAAAAGAAACCAATAAGAAATAAGTTTAGTATAAGAAAATGGTGATGTACTCCATTGCATTAAACTTCCTAGTGAACTAAATTGTTAGGTAGAATACAGCTACAATACAAAGCTAACTATTATTTTATATTCATTCACTGGTATTTTTTTGTTTGTTTGTTTGTTTTTTTTGGTTTTTGGGACACACCCGGTAACGCTCCTGTCTTTGGGGACCATATGGGACACAGGGGGATCGAATCGTGGTCCGTCCAAGACTAGCACAGGCAAGGCAGGCACCTTATCTCTAGCATCACCGCCCGGCCCCCATTCACTGATAGTTTTATCTTAACATTAGTGTTCATTTTATTGCTCAGGAGATGAAGTTAACAAAAAACAACAAGTAGATGTTGTGCTTAAAGTTAACAAAAAACATAGCAAATAGATGTTGTGCTTTTTACGTTATAATCCAGACTCTGGAGATTACTGGGTAATGACCACCTAAAATTTATTGGGATTGCATATAGAGAAGGCTACATATAAGTATCATAAAACTTAATAATGTTTTTCGGGGCCAGAGTGGTGGTGCAAGTGGTAAAGCATCTGCCTTGCTCTTGCTAGCCTAGGATTGACAGCAGTTCGATTCGCCAGCGTCCCATATGGTCCCACAAACCAGGAGTGATTTCTGAGTGGATAGCCAGGAGTAACCCCAGAACATCACAGCGTATGGATCAATCCCCACAAAAAATAATTAATAGTGATTTTTAACACATTGTAGAGGTTCTACTGTCATTGGGGTAAAATGGGTGTAGTATAATCTTGCATTTCTTTTCACTAGTCTATGTTTATAGCCAAAATTCACTTCTTTTCTACATTGCAACAAATTACAATTCTTGACATTATAATTTTAGAGTAAGCATACAAAATAATACTCCTGAATATATTTATTATAATGTGCCTGCTATTAGAGAGGAAAATATAGCTGACATATTTTAAGGATATATTCATTTTATAATAAATTACTACTGGGAATATTATTTACTCACTTGAGAATCGAAGTCAATCATCAAACTTTTCTCAATTCAAAGTCATTCATTGTTAATTAAAAATTAATCTCATATGACACATGGTTATATGTAAAATCCCTTATTTGTAACTTTATTTAAAACCATATAATATTAAATATTTAATTAGTTAGAATAAATGTAGGAGGCCACATGTATATCTTACAACTACTTGATTAAATTTTAAAAATGTTAAAATTTAAAAACATATTGGCTGATTATAATACCTACTGATTTATGTATCGGTGTGAAACATCTATATTTTATTGAATATAAAATACACATTTTTGTCTTTTATTATAGTAGTATTTTAGTAGTTTTTAACTTCAATACCTTATTTTTATTAGAAAACTTGTAAATGTAAAATAAGTCAGAGAGAGAGAAAAACACAGAATGGTATCACTCATCTATAGGTTTTAAGAAAAATGAAAGACATTCTTGCAATAATAATTTTCAGACACAAAAGAGAAAAGAGCTGGAAGTTCCAGCTTACCGCATGAAGCTCACCACAAAGAATGATGAGGTTAGTTAGAGAAATAACTACATTTTGAACTGTCCTAAAAATGAGAACGTATGAGGAAAATGGAGAGCCTGTCTAAAGTACAGGCGGGGTTGGGTGGGGAGGAGGGAGATTTGGGACAATGCTGATGGGAATGTTGCACTGGTGATGGGTGGTGTTATTTACATGACTGAATTCCAAACACAATCATGTATGTAATCAAGGTGTTTAAATAAAATATATTTTTAAAAAAGAAAACTTGTAACTGAAATCATCATTTGTTTTCTTCTCATTTAAAAATTCTCATCTAACATTTAAAGTTTAACGTTGAAGTTTTATATTTAACTAATAGGTAAACACACTTTTCTTAACACCAATAGGTTATATGGAGGTTTTATGGCAAGAAGCCTGAAACCTTAGGAATCAATACTCATCTATATAAGTGGATACCCCAGAATGATCTTCTTGGTAAGTTTCTAAACACTGAAATGAGAGTAATCTAATAAAAGTGATAGCCATTTATATAAAATTAAATTTACTAAATATTTATTAACAAAATTTTGAACAATAAAAATTAACTACCTTATATTTATTTTATTAATCCTGTAGTGAGTTGGGTAAAATATAACAATTGATATTTTATAATATTTAATATTTATTTATTTATTTGTGGTTAAATCAAATTTTCATATTTCAGATGCAATTATTTCTCACAAAAATGTCTTCATCAAGTTAGCAACTTAACTGAGATTCATCTCTCCTTTTTCTATACTGTTTCTATCTTTATGGGTCTTCAGCACCATTGAAGTATAAAAGCTGCATTGTTATACCAGTGACTGATATTACTATAGGAAATATTTGATAGTATGTGGGAAAAAATTCATGAAATAATACATCAACAAAAAATATAATTTTGGGGGGGGCCTGGGAGATAGCATGGAGGCAAGGCGTTTGCCTTTCATGCAAAAGGTCATCGGTTCGAATCCCGGTGCCCCATATGGTCCCCCGTGCCTGCCAGGAGCAATTTCTGAGCATGGAGCCAGGAGTAGCCCCTGAGCACTGCTGGGTGTGACCCACAAACCAATATATATATAATTTTTCCTTCATCTAATCAATATATTTAATAAAATTGTACAAATTACTACATATATTTACTATAAACTTTAAGGCTAATATTTTAGACTTAGTCATTTTACTAGTCTTTTTTAAAAAACCAATGGAAATTTTAATTTAAATATTTTATTGTCCTCAGAATTAGAAGCAATAATTATTACTTATGCAGTTTTGCAGAAGTTAGCTAAAACAAAACAAAAAAAAACCTAATTTAAACATTTTTATACAACAAAAAATAAATGCAAGAAAACATAAAATTTTCAAACTGATGGTTCTAAGACTTGGATACATATATTATTTATTAAATGGTCTTGAGAATAATTCCTGGTAGCACTAGGTCCCATTAGTAACTCTTGCTGAAGTCCTCAGTGTGTGAGTACTTTGTTCATAGCAGCATTGCATCTCCTGCCACGAATGTGTGACCCTTTATTCTCAGCATGGTAAGGACACATAAAATTATATTAACTTCATTTTTCAAAAAGTGAATAATGTATGTTAAAAAGAGAGAATAGAAGAAAAAGTAATAAGATAAATGTTCTATATTAATAAAGAAATATGCACAGTTCTAATAATATTTGAGATACTCATTGTACTTTTCCAGAACCTCTGAAGGAAAATATCACCTTCACATATATAATTGCAATTCCTCTTTATAAAGAAAAATATTAAAGAAAACTACTTTTTGGCTAGTTGATATTAGAAAATAGTTTGTCTGTTCTTCACAAGAAGGATTCAGGTTTGTTCCACAGGATCACATTTGAGCCCCTCCAACAATGGAAATATTGTAACCTGAGTACAAAACTAAAAATAAGCTCAGCCCACAGCTGGATAGCCCAAGAAGTAAAATAACACAAAAATAAATAAAAATATAAGACTCGGGGCCTGAGCGAGAGCACAGCGCATTTGCCTTGCAAGCAGCTGGCCCAGGACCTAAGGTGGTTGTTTTGAATCTTGGCATCCCATATGGTCCCCCGTGCCTGCCAGGAGCTATTTCTGAGCAGATAGCCAGAAGTAAACCCTCAGCACCTCCCGGTGTGGTCCAAAAGCCAAACCCCTCACCCCCCAAAGAAGACTCTACCCTCAGTAGCAAATACATGAAACTCACACATAATATTATAATGCTTGTATCCTCAAATATAGAAATGATCAATTAAGAGTTGGGGTGGTGGCGCAGAGCTGGAAGGTGTCTGCCTTGCTGGTACTAGCCTATTACGAACCGTGGTTAGATCCCCCAGAGTCCCATCGGTTCCCCCAGGTCAGGAGCGATTTCTGTGTGCAGAGCCAGAAGTAACCACCCCCCCAGCGTCACTGGGTGTGGCCCAAAAAACCAAACAAAGCAAAATGATCAATAAATCAAAGTGTTTAGACAGGGACATTGTAATAAAACAAAATATAGAAGGAAGAACATTTGCACAAATGACTCATATACAAAATGAATTCTATGTTGAGTTGATATTCTATAAGGAAAGACAGCTCTTTGTGTACATTCATAAAGAAACTAAGTGATAGAGACCCAGTAAGTTCAGTTTGACCCTACACATTAGACATGAGCCTCTAGAAAGTTAGGAGTAATTCTTGAACCTTAGTACTAGACAAGGAGAAAGCCCAACAAAGTCAGGTGTGGTCTAAGCTACCCTTCACAAATAGTTGGAATAAATTTAAATATCTTAAAATTCAATATTAGAACTGAAACATCTTTTTTTCTCAAATATTTTTAATTTATTTAAAGAAAATGCATCTCATAGTTGACATAACTGATATATTTGTTTCAGATGACAGAAAGAAATGCTATTTAAAAAATAGAAAAGAGAAAGAAACCTAAAAAAATAGAAAAGAAAAAAGAAAAAGTTCAGCAAGTATATTTGTGAAAATTATTGTATCACCAATGAACTCATTAAGCAATAGCAGAAGTTTTAGTAAGCTCTTTTTTTTTTAAGAAAAGAGTTTTAAAAATACAGTAAAAAAGGTGATTGTTGTTTGCATAGACCCAGTAAAATATGGAAGAAATAGAAAAGTAGAGCCTTGGCCTAAATACAGGGAGACCTTACCCTTCGAAGTATTCTAGCATAAGACCAACTCTAGGCTCCAGGCCTACTAGCTTGTTCAACTCCTGAGACATTCTCTGTGGTTCCAGTAGATGTTTTTCACACAATTTCAGTTGTTGGTGTCAAGTTTCTCTAGTTAGAGATCCTAATTTCTGTGCATATCTTTTATCGAAGTCAGGATGATGTGAAACATTTTCTGGTTTCTTTCACCATTAGAGGGCAATGCATAGAGCCCTGCCCTGAAAATTGGTGGGGTATAAAATCTAGAGCCCTGCTTCAATCTGTAAATTGTCCTTGTAGAGTCTGAAAAACAGCTCCCAGCAGTCACATATCAGGAAATGTCCTCGAGCAGGGGACTTCTCAGAAATCAATTCTGGTAGCAAGCAAAAGTCCACATTTTTTAGCACTTTCAACTTCATTATTACATGGAACTTTCTTAAAAATCACAAACTGTGAAACGAGAGGAATAGTACAATTGTTAGGACACTTGTGTTAGCCACCATATTTGCGAAAACCAACACCAGATATCATGCTCTAATCACCACCTGAGGTGATTCCAGAGTAGAGTCAGAAGAATGCCGTGGTCCAGTGACCCAAAACAACAACAAAAAAATCATATGCAATGTTTCTTAAATTCAAATGATTTTCTGATACCAATGAGTATTTTTGACACTGCAAAAATAAAGTATTCAATATGAAATTATTATTGAACACATGTCCTATCAAAATATAAAGTTTACATTGTGCATCTCTGAAAATTAAAATGGTATGAATTACATTAAGTTCTCCAATAAAGGTCAATTCACCTCAGCATTAATTTCATTGTGTCACTATTTTTAGCTAATTCTCAGTGTCATATAATTACCTTTTCTTTATGTCTAACAATGGTCTTTCTATTATACAAAATGTTTCCTCTTAATTTGTTCCCCATAAATATTTTTCATTGTCTAACTCTAAATACACAGTCTCCTTTGCCTATTTCTCTAGTAGAATAAAAATTCTCTGGCTCTGTGATATAAAACACAAAGCAAAAAATACAATATTTTTGCCACCACATCTGTTTCTACATGGCTTCTGCCCAAACCAGGGTTGCAGGTTTGGGGGACAACATCATCTAGAAGCATCTGTGGAAGTCACTTGATGGGAGGTGAGCTGGCCCTGCCCAAGAAAGGTGGATTAAAGGAGACTTTGCTTTGTTTCATGCTTCATGCTTTGCTTCCAAAGAATCTGCTTTGCTTCATGGCCATGCACATCATCTCCTAGTCAGTGAACCATATTACAACACACAGAAAACATCACAATATAGGTGTGAGAATAGGAAAACAGCACAATCCAACAACATGCATAGAAATTGAAGATGGCAGTTCTTTTTTTTATTTGTTTGTTTGTTTGTTTTTTGTCTTTTGGGTCACACCCGGCAGTGCTCAGGGATTACTCCTGGCTCCATGCTCAGAAATTGCTCCTGGCAGGCACGGGGGACCATATGGGGCACCGGGATTCGAACCGATGACCTTTTGCATGAAAGGCAAATGCCTTACCTCCATGCTATCTCCCGGGCCCCAAAGATGGCAGTTCTAATGACCCCAAAAGTGCCAACTAGCTATTTAGCTTCTCAGATAAGGAGTTTAGAGAAGAAATATAAAAGAGCCTTATAGAATTCAAAGAAAGCATAAAACAAGCTGAACAAACCACAAATAAGAATCAATTGAATATGAAAATAGAAATCATAAAACTCCAAACTGAAACAACAGGTCTGAAAAACTCAGTAGAGCAAATGAAAATCTTACTGGAAAGCCTTTTCAACAGAGTAACAGCACTTGGTGCCAGAATTGGTGAGCTGAAAGATGAGATTCATAACAACTTCATACAACAGAAGAGATTGGAAAAGAGCCATAAAACAAACAAACAATGTGAACAAATGAAAATAGAAGTCTTCTATAAACTCAAAGAAAAAACATAAGAATCATTGGCATCCCTGAGAAGCAGGAATAAAATTCACAGAAAGAATCAACAAGTCAAGGAAATCATTGCAAAGAAACTTCCAGAGCTAAAGACTGCATGTAAACAAACCCAAGTACCCAAAGAGTACCAACTAATAGAGATCCAAAAAAAAAAAAAAAAAAAAAAAAAAAAAAAAAAAAAAAAAAAAAAAAAAAAAAAAAAAAAAAAAAAAAAAAAAAAAAAAAAAAAAAAAAAAAAAAAAAAAAAAAAAAAAAAAAAAAAAAAAAAAAAGCACCGCAAGACATATCCTAGTTACAATGATGAATCTCACTTATAGGAATAGAATACTGAAGGCAGCAAGATCAAAAAGAAAAATTACATTCAAAGAAGTGTCCTTTAGATTTACAGCAGACTTGTCACAAGATGCCCTCAAGGCTAAAAGGCAGTGGTGGAATATAGTGACAAAGTTTAATGAAATGAATGTTTCAGCTAGAATACTGCACTCAGCCAGACTCACTTTCAGATTTGAAGGAAGTATACATAGTTTCATGGATAAACAACAGCTCAGAAAATTTGCAGATTCAAAACCAGCCTTAAAAAGAAAAACTGAAAGGTCTAGTTTAAGACAAGACAGACCAAAAGATACAACAAACTCCCATCCAAGTACTAACCAGGCCCGACCCTGCTTAGCTTCCGAGATCAGACGAGATCGGGCGCGTTCAGGGTGGTATGGCCGTAGACAGATACAACAAACTCCTACACAAAGTGGACACTAAATTCCATGAAAATTATCTGTCTGAATGTCAATGGATTACATGCACCAGTTAAAAGGCACAGAGTGGAAAAGTGGATAAGGAAGCTGAATCCAACATTCTGCTACCTACAATACATAGACTCAAAATAAAAGGTTGGAGGACAATTTTCCAAGCTAAATAATTACCTTAAAAAAGCTGGAATAGAGGCCTGAGCGGAGGTGCTGGGTCTGTGTGCAGCCGCTCCCAACTGCTGGAAGGCGAGCAGGCAGGGTGAGTGAGTACAGGCAGGGGACCATTTTGCAGCCTGTTCCAACTGCTGGAAGGCGCGGGGGTGGAGGTCTGAGCGGAGGTGCTGGGTCTGTGTGCAGCCGCTCCCAACTGCTGGAAGGCGAGCAGGCAGGG
>PVKC010008452.1:0-28159 GCA_004027635.1 Crocidura indochinensis | reverse complement strand
AGAAATTTCCTGCCCTAGAAACAGGCAGAGGTCAGGTATGGGAGGGAATCAGGAGACACAGGTGAGGATGGTGTATATTGTACTAATGAAACCTATCAATAAACAATTTTGTTACCATAAGTGTTTAAATAAAGCAATCAATAAAATAGATTAATATCTCAATTTTTGTTTTGGTTTGGTTTAGGGGCCTCACCTGACTGTGCAGGGTTTATTTCTGCATGCAGGAATCACTCCTGGCAGGCTCAGAGTCTGATATGGGTAAAAAGTAATCCAGGTTGTACCCTCAATATGCCTTACCTAATGCTATACTAAGCTATGAAAGAATTTAAGTTTATGACACAAGGCTATACCATTAATGAGTGACACTTGTCCTAGTCACTTTTTTTTTAATTTCAATAATATTTACTGAATGTGGGATCGTGAGGTCACATGCTCAATACCAGAGAAGTAGAAATAAGTTAGCATTGTAGCTGCAGAGAAACCTACAGTTTCTCCAAATTGGGTGCTTCGTGTAATCCCCAAACTTTTGAGCAGATATATCCAGAATGTAGAAAATGTTCTCAAGTTGAATTCTTGAAGAGCAGTCAGTTTAAAAATCTAAATACTCATTTATAAGGGAGAAAAGAAAAGAATTTGAGAGGTTGCCTGAAGTAGTTTTTTAAAATATAAAACTTTGGGTAGTTGTGATCCAGAAAAAATATATAATTTTCTTAGCCCATGAGGTTCATTTTAAGTTAAAATTATGTCATGGTCTGATGCTTTTAAATTAAACTTTTCCCACTTAGCCTTGTAAAGTATTTGATTTTTGAGAAGGCTTTATAATCAAGTAATTAACAAAAGAATACTAGGACATTTATAAAATGTGGAGAGTCTATGAGAGAATAGCCAGCTTTAATTTAGTTCCAATTAGAAGATGTTTCTTCAGTCTTACTTTAAATTCTATCCATCTCTCATTGAGAGGAGTGAAAATGGCTTCTCAGTCCTTTGCCGCTAGGAAAAAAAAATTCATGAAGCAACACAAAATGGGTTGCAACAATAAATGTTTACTGCTCTAAGAATATGTTAATACAAGATTCTACAACCCTACTCTTTCCTAGAGCCAAATGGGGTTTTCACGAGCTTATATTTCCATCTCCCAAGTAACTGGATCATACTGTATTTTGGTCTCGGGCAAACTGCGCTAGCAATTTTCTACTTGGTTCTGCTTTATTATATAAAATACAAAACATGTCTTAAGAAATATAGGTTACCTATATATTATCCTAACAGGTACTGTTCTCCAGTTGATGGGCACCCCTCTGACTGAAACAGACAGAAGGAGGGGTTTGCCTACTTTATTTCACACTTCCACACACATTTCTTTTTTTTATATCTCAGTTGCTTTGTGATTTCTCCTGAGACATTGCTAGCAGAGCAACTGCTTCAAATTTAGTCAGAGAGATTTGCTTGCATCAAATCATTAGGCTCCCAACTGTAACCTTATTAAACCTAAGCTAACCTAAGCTAAAATATATGTATATATGTCAATTGGGGGTAGAGGTTAAAGTGGACAAGAATTCAAAGGGTACTGCGAATAATGCCAAGTACAAGAGTTTTTGATTTTACAGCTTCTGATTCAGAGTTTAGTGAACAGCAAAATATAATTCTTGAGCATGAGTTAGAATCGCAGGATCAGCTTGTTAGTTTCTTGGAGCTAATCACCTACTTTAACTAATTCACAGTTCTATTCCTGAAATACCCAGTTTCTACCGCCCCACAATTAACTTAAAATATGTCTCCCAAGTTCACTGCTCTAAGAAACTGGTCTGCTATTCAGATAAGAAATGTTTCCTATATTCATGTTTAATGATTAGTTCAATAGGTGCTAACAATATTTTACATATTAAGAATGTTTAAGGGTTCATTGTAGAATATTTAACCTGTGAAGACTTGAAGTTGTTGAAGTTGAAGACTTTAACCCAGTTCCACATTATTTGAATTTTTATTTTTTAAGCTAACTAGTTTTGATAAATTAACTTTTTTTCACATTGCTAGGCATAGAATTTAGTAGTACTGCTTGATTTTTTAACAATATTTATTATTTGTCTTCCCCTTCTTTTAAAGTGTATAAAGAGATTTTTATTTTATTTTATTTTGAAGCTATACCACGTGTATGGCTAAACAGTGCCATGGATCGACCCTAGAGCAACCTCTGTGGAACTTTTACAATTTCTCAGTTCTGCTATTGAAGCATGTCTGCAATGATAAATAATCTGAAACAAATGAGACTGATTGTGCTTCAATTAAATATCAGTAATGCATAGTAAAACTTGAATTTCATGTAATTTTCACAGGTCATGAAACATTATTCATTGGTATCTTTTGTTAGCCACTTAAAAATGAAAATACATTCTACATTCATGGTTCATAATAACAGAATTGGAGTCACAAAACTAGAGGTTGCCAAGCTCTGTTCTGAAATAAATGTTAATAGGGTAAAACTATTGAATGTAGGTACTTCTGAAGAAATGCATATTTTCCTGATGCTCATCTCTCTGCCTTTGTCATGTGACTAGACATAATTGTTGCTATTAATTTGGGACATTGGTGGTGGGAATGTTGCACTGGTGAAGAGGGGGTGTTCTTCACATGACTGAAATCTAATCACAATCATATTTGTAATCAAGATGTTTAAATAAAGATATTTTAAAAAATTGCCCCACCTCTAATATATTATTGAAATTAGAACCTCAAACACATCTACTGTCATCTTCTCTTTCCTCTGCATACATAGATCTAAAAGTTGCCAAGTATAATCCTGCTATTTTTGTGATATAGAAAAGGCATCTGGATGCAATTGTTAATAGTATGCTATATATATTTGAAATTTGTTGAGAGTAGATCATAAGTGTTTTCACAACAACAGAACAGTGACAATGTGAGGTGAGGGATGTGTTAATTAGCTTGGCTGTGACCAGCATCTCCTACTGCAGATATAAATAATCATGTTATACACTCTAACACTATACAGATTTTATTTGTCAGTTTTACCTCAAGAAAGAAGGAAATAGAGAATACCAAATGAGAGAAATGTCTGATGACACAATTTATGACATATATACAATTCAGCTTATTAAACTGCTTTAGATCGGTTATTTTGAAAATTATTTGGCTTTTATATGTTATAATAATAGTTTTAATATTTCCCTAGATTTTCCCTCAAATATACCTATCTAACTTTTTCTCCTCATTTTCTCTACTTGAAACTATCCCTGTAACTGAATACTAGGTTTTTTTATCTAATTATATTTTTTCCATTATAATTGTATATTGGCTGTTTAATCATCATGATATGTGAGACAGAAAAATCATAATAGCACATTCCAGTTTACTAATTTAATTCTTAATATAAATCCTAAAGTAAATTAATACTTAAAGTTTGAAATAAAAGTAATAATTGTCACTGGGTTAATAACAATAATGACAAATATTCTTCAAACAAACCTCGGAATCTTTGTTTTCATCTTCTATGTTCTTCTGAACTAACTAGTTTTACTTCAATTGATGAATAAAATGGTTATTCTGGAGAAGCTAAAGTATCTATTATTTGTATGTGTTCCACATATTGCTAACTGTACAAATTTCTACATAGGTATTTAAATCCAAGTCTACACCTTAGTGAATTATTAGATAATAATGCTGAAAGGAAAGAGAGAGAGGGAAGAGAAGAAAAATGGGAGTGGAGAGAGGAAGGGAATGGAAGGGGAAGGCTGACAAAGAGGGTGGGAAAAGAGAAGGGAAAGGGGAAATAAAAGAGAAAAGGGAAAGGGTTGGATTCAGAGTGTTTTGAAGTTATAATGTAGATAAAAAAAATTGACTGAAAGGTATTTAAGAGCTATAAATACTACTTTTAACCAACCCAGTGATCGAATAACTTAATTTAATTCTTATCCTTTCTGTACTTCCTGTTTGCGTAAAATTCTTGAATCTAAATATGTTCCACTCTATCTTCTAGCTCAATATCTATGATCCTATTTTTGAAAAATTTTCCCTTTCTCTTCTTACTGACAGACAAGCACTTCTGAGACCTCTAACTTTATTATATAAGCCCTTTTTGATTATTTAAAATCTGTACTACTTAAGTTACAATCAAAGACTGTCAAAACAGATATTTTATGTCTGGCTGGATTGAAATGCATGATTCCCTGTAGAATGCCAGGGTTACCAAACAGTAATCAGATGAGACAAAGATTCAAGATGAGTCAATGTGTTTCACTGCAGAATTATAATCAGCCATGGAGAGAATCTTTTACAACAGAGTCAAAAATGGAATGAAAGAGGCCCTGAGCTTGGAGACACAGAAAAAAGGTTTATCTTATTGACAGTTCTGCTAACCTCACTTTCATCTCAGTAGTGTATCTCTTCTGATTGAAGAGACCCCAGTGCTTCTTTTCGGATTCTGAATGAAGTCTTACCTTCTGCCAGGATTGCTCATGAAAAGCAATGGCAGGTAATCAAGCAAAATAGTCCGTTGTTAATCTTTGTAAATAATAAAAACCTTAGTATGTTCTCTCTCTCTTTTTTTTATTTTGCTTCAAAACAGTATTTGTGAAGCCTATGGGATTCTTTGTGATATATTTTCTATTAAATAAATCTTGATATTTATTTTCTTTAGAAAATCAGATTTTATGCAAAAGGTCATTGGTTCATATCCCGGTGCCCCATATGGTCCCCCGTGCCTGCCAGGAGCAATTTCTGAGCATGGAGCCAGGAGTAACCCCTGAGCACTGCCGGGTGTGACCCAAAAACAAAAACAAAAACAAAAAAACAAACAAAAAAAAAGAAAATCAGATTTTATTGATTGGATGAATTTAAATAATCAATTTCCCATGACAATGGTTTTTATCACTTTATTCATGATGAACTAAAAATAGCTACTGTAGGCAAAATTACTGTCATAAGGCAAATGATTTAATTATTCATGTACATATATATTTATAAAGAAGTTCTGAACAATGCTATATAAATAATGAGTTATGATTTAATATAGCAAACTATCTTTTGCTTATATTAATCTTTTATATAACTTAATGTTATTATGCAGAATCAGATAACACAGTCTACCATAGTAACTTCCAAACGTTTCAACCTAGGCTGATGATGTCTCTAATATTGATCATATATTCACAATCACATATAATATTGATCATATATCCATATTCAACTCACCATTGTGTATGCATCTGTCATTGACCAAAACATCATTCATTAATACCTGACTGTATTATTGCTATTCATATAGTCATTTGCAGAAACACATAACTGATAATTTACAGAGCAAGGCCTGAATATAAAGTTTTGTAATGGTGTTATTTCTACAAGTCTCAATGTGGAGAACACAAACACCTGAACCTTAAAATATCCCATTGCCTTCCAGATTTACTAGTTTTAGTTTTCTACCAAGTAACACTAGATTCAGAAAAGTCTTGGACATTTACCATGTTTTTCGAAATGTTTCAATAGACAGTTTTTACTAGGAATAAATTTCTTTCCTGTTTACATGCTGAAGGGAAAATATGGGATGAACCATTTAGTGAGAGTAAAACAGAAACTCTCCAAATAAATAAAAGTAAGCTATTATAAAAAGGGAGAGAGAAGAATGAGACACAATGTCTTTTTTTTTTTAAATATGGAACGCTTCATGAATTTGTGTGTCATCCTTGCTCAGGGGCCATGCTAATCTTCTCTGTATCGTTCCAATTTTAGTATATGTGCTGCCGAAGCGAGCACGAGACACAATGTCTTGACAAACAACATGTGGTACACAAAACTAGAGAACCTGTATTCAGATTTATAATAATCAAGATAGATATAGATAGATGTGAATGGATAGTAGGTAGCAGCATAGATAAATGATAGATGATAGATAGATGATGATTATAGATAGATAGATAGATAGATAGATAGATAGATAGATAGATAGATAGATAGATAGATAGATAGATAGATAGATAGAATGTGAACAAATAGTAGGTAGTGGCATTCTACAACTACTAGCCCATGAACCAGTACTAGTCTGTAGGTACAGAAAAGTTAAAAAAACACTGGTGTCTATCAGCATGGTTATATGTAGGACACTGGTATATATATATAAAATATTAATAAATAGACGTAATTTAAATTTTAAGATAATAAGAAAAAGTATTTTATTTAAATGGCCTAGATGCAGTTTTAAGAAGATTAACCACACAAATGCCAACAATAAATCCACCAACAATTCATTCAAAAAATGGGAGGAGTTGAGTTCATATAAATAGTACATAAATTTATTTTCTTACCTGTGACTGATTCCAACACCATATGTAGTTCCCTGAGTTTTACCAAGAGTTTTACCAAGATCCCTGAGCACAAAACCAGCAGTATTTCCTAAGCACAAGTTGGTGTGATCCAAGCACAAAATCAACAATATAGGAAAAGAAACTTGCCAACAAAAATGTGTGCATCATTCCTGATGTTCAGGAAATTGCAAATCAAACAAAAATGAGATATCACCTCCTAACACCATAGTGAATGGACTAAACCAAAAGGCCCAGAATTGAAAAGCAGTGGAGGAATGTGATAAATAGGATATCCTCAGACAATATAGTTTGGTATATACTCTACAGCAAATTTGAGACATCTCAAAAAATTAAGCAGACACATCTATATGGCACAGTGATTCTACTCCTTGGCATCTATTCCAAGAAAACAAAATCAATTTGAAAAAAATTGTATTCCTGAAAACATGCTGATATCTGCAGGGACTTTAGGCCACCTCCCCCCAGAGCACCTCTGTACTTCCAGATGCCCTTGGCAGCTATGCCCATGAATCAAAACCCTTTTCATGTCTGCACAAGTGGCCAACACTAAATTCATCTAAGTTTCAAAAGAGAAACCAAACTACCAGGAAAAACTCATAGCCATAGTGGCCTCAGAGCTGATCATACTGGAGCCCTTTGGAATGACCCCATGAATCACCATTGTCATGCTATGAGCTCATCAGCTCAACTTGGCTGACCTTCAATTTAGTAAACCTGCTCCCATAATTTTAATACTGATTTCACTGTAGGAATAAACCAATATTAGATATGAAATTCCCATAGAAGTCACATAGCCTCAACAAACAAAATCAACAACACTCAATTGGCAATATACAGTTTAGTAAATATTTATATAATGGCATAATATCCCAATGCAAGATATGACAATTTTCACAAATTTTCTTTTAATGCAGTTTTTCTTTATGATTTCATTACCATTAGTTATATTAAGGAATATTGAGTGGATTATTCATATCTGCCAAGTTTCAAAAAGGTTGGTAAACTGATGACAAGAGTAGAGATAATGTGATGGTGAGATTTGTGGTAGAATGCCAGAAATAAGTACATTATAATCAACACCGTAAATCACACTGTCTAAAATAAATATACTTATTTTTGTTTGTTTGTTTTGGAGCCATACGAGGTAGTGCTCAGGTCTTAGTCCTGGCTTGGCACTCAGGTCTCATTCCTGGTGGTAACTTGGGGAATATAGTGGATGCCTGAAATCCAATTCAGATTCACTAAATGCAAAACAAATGCCCTGTTACTCTGGTCCCTAAAATTAAAAAAAAAGTCGAAAAAAAAGAAAAATATATATGCATTCTTGCATTCTTACATTCACTGCAGTACCATTTACACTAACCAAGATCTAGGCACATCTCAAATGACCAATAACCAATGAGTAGCTAAAGAAGCTTTGAGATGGAAGATTACTCAGCTGTATCAAAAGATGAATTACTTCTTTTGGCTACAACTTAGATTTAACTGGAGGCCATCATAAATCAAATGAAGGATGATTTCCAGATGATAGCACTCAACATTATGTACAACTAAAGGGAATGGGCAATGACAAATAGAAGCAATTCTTGGACTTTGACAACAATACTAAGGTAACTAAGGAAGTGGAGATAAAGACTGGCTAGCGACTAGAAATGTTATAGAATCATGGTGGATGCTTTTGGACACATTGATGGTGGAGGAGATGCAGTATTTTTATGGAAGGATGTTTGTTTCCAAACAAATGAACATTAACATTATTGAAAAATAATAGTTGTATTTAAAAAAAATAGGAGCTAAAAGAGATACATAGCATGTGTGACACTTGTATTGCACTCAGCTGATCCAGGTTCAATTTCCATTTAACCCCTCCCACCGCAAGTTCAAATAAGAATGATCCTATAACACAGAGCCAGGAGTAAGTTCTGAACACTTTCAAAATAGAGATGTTATATAGCATTGAATACTTTTATTGTTATGATCTTTAATAGAATGGAACTTGTGTACAACGATGAACATAAGACCAACTGAATTCTATATAAAATATTGTGGAGAGGAAAACTCAAAATATTTATAAATCTATAGCAAATTTTTAAGTAAAATAGACTAGATTTTTCATATAAAATACAGGATACTCAGTTATATTTGAATTTCAAATAAATAAGCAATTTTAGGATGAGTATGTCCCATATTATACATAGTTTTTCAATTTATTAGATCCAGTTTTACTGTTTTTCTAATCATTAGAACAGAGTTATCCATAGAAACTAACTATGCATGATCTCTAGAAATATTTTAAATGGTTGGAAAATATTAGTGATTATTTTCATTGTAATATTTATTGTAATTTTAATCTGGTAGATTTTATGGCTTTATGTTTTGAGATAGTTTTACATTATAATAGTGTCTGAATCTAAGAAGTTCATTATGTAAAATAAACATTATCTTCCTCTTGTTCCAAATTATGACCTTTCTACTTCTATTTCCTGGCTTTCTGCCTTTGCCTCTAATAATGAATAGTGCTTTATATTTCCAAAGCTTCTTAGTTAATTTCTTTGTTTACTCAATATTCCATATTTAAATTAAATTATATGGTCTTTCTTCATCTAGTGTATTTCACTAGACAGCCTAGTTCATTATTTTATTGTACATGGAAGGAGTTTGTCTTTATAGCAGAGTAGTATCCCAGAATATACATACATCACTTATTTTCTATCTATTGATTAGCTCATGAAACTCTTGAGTAAGGTTTCCAGTTCTTGACAATTTTAAAAAATACTGAGTAAACATTGGAGTTAATATATCTCTTAAATATTCATTTTCCATTAACACACTACTGACAGTGGCATGCTCCACCAACGGCTTCTACTTGATTGTGGCTTAATTGACACAAAAATTGCAGCAACATTGTGAAAGTGATAAAGAAATACCTATCTAGCTGAAGGAATGAGCATCAGAGGGTAACTATACTTGTAAATATATGACTTTAATCAGCAAAATTATTTAAAATATACTTGACTGTTAAAAAAAGGAAAGATGCTTTTCAGGCACCTGATCCAGTTTGGTCTTTAGCCTGTATATGGTTTCCCAAGCCCCACAAGGAGAGATCATTGAGCCACAGAGCCATTAGTATTCCCTGAGAAACATTGGCTGTGACCACAAAACAAAAGAAATAAAAAAAAAACACTCAAGAAAAACAAAATAATGTTAGTTCCTCTATTAAAATGGAATATTATGTGGTCGTGAAACATATTTTGAGTGTTTATATTCATGGACACCTAAGCATTTTATGACAATATGTCTCAAATTTTCTTAAACGAAGATGAGTGATAATATCAGATGTTGGTATCGATCAAGAGAAGTAGATTACTCATAGATTGCTAACAAGAGAAAAATGAGTGCAACTCTTTCAAAAAATGGTTTTAACAATTTTTAGCAAAACTAAACAAGCATATTTTGTAATAACACTACAATTGTACTCCTGAGACTCTATCTCAAGGAAGTGAAAAAAGTTCATGTGAAACTTTTTTATTTATTAATATTCATATGACTTTATTTATAATAGTCCCAAGCTAAAATGAGTACCTGTATTCATCCATCTCATATTTTCATCATGCACTCCCCAATTCAAGCCATTCAGAAGGATAATTTTAGTTACTAAATTCTTTTGGAATCTTTTAACATAATCTTTTCACTAATTTCCCGTAAAAATGTCTCTATCCTAATTTATTAATCTAAAGGATATTCTAAGTTTCAGTCACACTGAAATACTCATTCCTTTAACATTAATATTTCAGTGCCTTCACTGACCTCTTCAAGTTGCTCTCACAACCTAAAATGATTTTGCTACTTCAAACTACATAGTTTCTTTTTGTTTTGTTTTGTTTTGTTTTTGTACTGATAACCTATCTATTACTTTCTATGACCTCTTGTTTACTCCAACCTGGAAGGAAGTATAGGTTTCTAGGATTCTTTTTTTTTAAATAAAGTATCAAATTGATGTTACTTATAGGACATATCTAAGTGTAGTTTACCTGAACTAAATTCTTAAGTCCTGTAGCCTGTGCCATTTTATCTTGAACATATTAATCAGATCAATGTTTGAGTTTTCAAAAGTTTCATGCATGTAGGTGGAAGAACTATAATATATATGTGAGGAAGGAAAAAAGTAATGAAAAGAAAATAGAAAAATATTTATGAAGGTGCACTTTTTCTTTTTTTATTTTGAAGAACCCAAAGAGTACTCAGTAATTCTTACTTATTAGTTTAAAATTTGATGAGGACATGAGATACATTAGAGAAGTTAATGACTTGATTTAAACATGACTGACTATAATTCAATCCCCAGTACCATCTAAAGTACCACCAGGATTTAGCCCTGAGTTTAGAACCAATTTTAATCCCTGAGCACAACCGTGTATAGCCCCAAACAAAATAAAAAGATAAAACAAAATTCGATGAATTTTTGAAATCTGTTCACTTTTTTTCTATGCATGTTTCTATTATATTATAGATGTTTCCCTGGATGAAAGTATATGAGTTTTGCTACTCTCAGACTATAGCTATGGAAAAATTATCTCCTTTATTTAGTTTCTTTGTCCATTTATATCTTCATATATAGATATATATATATATATATTACTATCATTCAAAAGTACAATGACTAGAGTAGGTAGAATTTATTTTTAAATAAATCAAATTGTACTTTCAACTGTACTTTACAGAAGAGTTCACTCTTATGAGGGCTAGGAGGACTATTCCATGGTTGTAAACTTGCCACAAAGAGCGGTGAGTGCAGGTAAGGCAGAGAAGAGACCACTATGACAATGATAGTTAGAAATTATCACTCTGGACAAGAACTGGTGCAAAAAGGAAGTAAAGTGCTATGTATGATTCCCCTTCAGTAACCATATTGGAAATCACAATGTTTATAAAAGAGAGAATGAGAGAAAGAAAGTAAGAAAAAGAGAGAGGAAAAATGTCTGCTATGGAGGACGGAGGCCAGATTGAACCACAGAGCAAACTATGGATATTGGTGGTGGGAAATGTGCATTGTGGAAGGGCTGACTGTGTCACATTGTATGATTGAAGTTCATTCATGAACAACTTTGTAATTTGTTATAACTTAATGAAATTTTATTTTTGGGAACACACACTACACAGTGGGTAGTGTGTATGCTTTGCACACAACCAACCTACGTTTGAACCCCAGCATCCCAAATAATGCCTCAATCCTGCAAGCAGTAATTTCTGACCTCAGATCAAGGAGTAAACTCTCAGTACCCAAGTAAAAAAATTTAAACAAATTTCCAAATTGCAAGAAAAATAGTTCACTCTCTTAAAGAATGATCCGAGTTTCCTTCTCTTTTACTTTTTTCTATATTTGTAAACTAATTCTTCTATAGGTTCCCCATGCATGAATATTCCACCTGCCACTTTTATATATGTTTAAGTACTAGTTCAGAGTAAATTTTTCTCTTTGAGTCTACAACAAATAAAAAATTATTTGTACATCTTAACCAGGCATTGAGATTGGGGACAGTAGAGGTGAGGATCTTCAAAGTGATGCTCAGATGTCAGAGGTGATGGCTGTGGTTCTTGGCTACCTTAACCAGTGCTTCAAAGAGACAAGGTGTAGTGATGCTCGGCCCTATGGTATTTAGCTGAAGCACCCTAACAGTGATCAGGGACCTCCATGTCTTTAGCCAGAGATGTTGGGTAGCCACGTGGGGCCATAGATCAAACTGGGGTTTTCCAGAAGCAAAGCATGCAACTCAGCCTCTGTATTATCTCTCTGATCTAAATAGCCAATTTTAATTAGAATACAGGTGACCCAACCTGTTTGAATAAAGATATTTAGGGATGTTTATTTCTAACATCAACTTTCCTCTGTTCTCTTGTCTCTAAGCTTATAGATACAGTTGAAATATAGGCAATTTCTACACTGAGGGACTGGGTACACTTGACTTTAGGTCAGAGTTATATATGAAATGTAGTCGATTTACTTAGTTTTGTTCAGGTTAACCAAAAGGTTCACTGAGAGTCATCTAAGTGGCATTCACACTAGGATCTTGATTACTAATTAAAATTAATTAAATCACTCATTAATAAATAAGTCTATGGAGAGAAAGTTTTGATGAACAGATATCTGCCCTAATAGAGAATTGAGAGGAGTTCCTTAGGCCTGAGGTCTCTCATTTGCCTTCCTCAGTCATTCAGCCTTCTAGCTTCTGCCTGAAACACCTGCCTTCATCCCCATTAGGATGAAGGGTCTTCTTAGGGCTTCAACTTCCATGGTCCTTTTTTTCTCCTACATATACCTATCACCTGTACTGAACCTTGTTCTCAGCTCAGACCAAATGAACCAACCTCAATGGTAACTCATTCCAAGTGGTTCATATGGATTTAAAGCAATAAAAAAGAACTTCTGAGATCTACTAGGAGCTAGTTCTATAGCACTATATTTTCCTCCAAGATAAAAAATAAACTGACTATTTTAATAAGAGAATATGTACACATGGTCTTTACTACAATTTGAATGGTAGAATATATGCTTTGAATATGCGTGGCCTAGGTCTCTGGCATTCCATGGTCCTTCCCAGGCACCACCTGAAGCATTTCTTCTACCTCCTCCATGAAAAGGAGCAAATAAAAAAAAACTTTTAGTGAGACAGATTGGAGCAAAGATATTTAAATGTACTAAGAAAATAAATATTTGTTTTCTAACTATTGAAACTGTGTGTGCAAATAGTGAGGGTGGAAATCACATATTTCAGAATAATATACTTCTTTATGCTAGATTTTACTTCCTGTGTTCCTCTAAGGATGTCTTTTAAAAATTTCATCATATTTGATTCATTCACAATACATGCATTCTCAATACACTTGGCCTTCTAAGCAATGCTTAGTAATCTCAGTGGCTCCAGTGGTGCCTTTATGGGTCCAGTAGTGCTGGGAATATACTTATAGTATGGAGCTCCCCCCAGAATGGTGTTTATTAGCCTCCAAAGATACATCTATGATGCTCAGGGGAATAATGTGGTACCTGTAGCAAACTAGGTCAAGTACATGCCTGGCATATACCCTAACCACTATATTCTCTCTTAGGCCCTCAGTGTATATTCAATAATCTATAATCCTGAGACTCCTCACTCTATGTTAAGATAAAGTCTTTTGTACTTGGTTGACAATTTAGTCTCACATAAAAAATGAAAATATCGTGATAGTTCCTACAAGAATGATTTACATTCTACATTATATGTTTTCATCTGGATCTTATAATTTTGTGAAGTAACATACAGAGCCCTCTTTATCCAAGTAAGGAACTAAGATTATAAGAAAATGATTATTTCATCCGAAGTCATGTAAATAAATGATCATCTGTCCATAGATGCATACGTATATTAGTATTTAAGTCAAATTTTGTCCCAATATAAGGTATAGATGTAATTTTAATACTAAATTGACATAATCTTTGAAAACAGAAACTTCTTTTAAATTAAAAATAAAAGACATTATTTTAATAATATCCAAGACAATAGAGATGAGGGCTGTAAGGACTGGATCATGATATGAAGCTCATTACCAGGAGTGGTGAGTTCAGTTAGAGAAATAAGTATACTAACAACTATCATGATATTGTTAATGAGTGATAGAAATAAAATGCTTGTCTTGAATACAGGCAGGAGATGTAGGAGGAGGGAGAGTGGGGGCATCGGTGGTGGGAATGTTGTACTGGTCAAAGGGGGTGTTCTTTTTATGACTAAAACCCAACTCCAAATATGTTTGTAATCATGGTACTTAAATAAAGATACTATTTAAAAATAAATAAATTATCTCTTTCACATATTTTTGCTTTCCATCTACAAAGAAAGAAATGCATACAGAATAACAATGCTGAGAACATAACCTAAAATTTCTTTCCATAAGATATTTGATAACAAGATGTTATATGCATAATCATCAAGGAGTGCTTCTAGGTAAAAGTATGTAAATAGAGAGTTAACCCTGCTAATGATTCCTGATGTTTCTAGACTTTTAAATTATTTTCCCTCCGATTTATGCATTTTAATTCTGATACTTTTTGACTGTATTGGGGGGAATAGCTTTAGTACTTGACAGATTTCATAGACTGTTGATTTCCATTTTTCCCTCTGGGTTGGGTAAAAGCCCAGAGGAAAACACACAAAAATAAAATGCGTGTGACAATGTCAGATTTATATGTACTCAATTCCTAGCTTCTTTTAAGGCAGAAAATGGGAGACTTGAATGTCCATAAATAATCTTAAAGGATATATAGAGAAACCAGATACTTGATGCAAAGTAAATATCCTCCTTAAGATCATTTTGCTATTTTATATTTACATTAAATGGTAAATGTGTTTCTCAAAAAAAATTCATTTAATGCTGACTTCTAGAGATTGTTCTCTTTTTATTCACCAGGACTTAACAATTACTTACCAAATTCACAATTTGATTATAAATTAATATGACAGCTGTAGTCCAGTGAAAGGTAAAGACCCCATGAATAATGCATATGAAAAACTATCTAAGGAATAACTAATATGTTTAAATTTATGGTAAATTATTAATAACTAGATAGCGCATGTGATTCTTTTATTCTATTCAAGTTGGGGATGTTTCTACTTAGATGAATTTGGTAATAGAGTCTTTTCTGTAATCTGAGATGAGAAAGCAGAAGCAGGGGCAAATTGGGCACATTAAAAGGGAATCAATTTCTAATATCTAACAGTATTGAATGTCTTTTATAGTTTTGTTAGATATATTTTACTTTTTATAAATGAGACAGAGGATTCATAATTGCAATAAACAATTTAGCTTTGCTAAATGCTTCCTTGACAACATGAGACTTTTGGTGACCTTGAGGAGTAAATATTGATTCTACCTAAATAGGATGAGGCATCATGTGGCATATGGTGATGTGGACCTAAAGACTGAACTTGGAAATACGGATACATGTATGGAAGAATAAGCCTCTTTCTCTAAAGTCTTGGTTCATTTCAGAAGAGGTAATGACATCACCTAAAGAATTGGAAGTATAACTTCTTAACACTTAGAAATCCACCTTCTCCAAATCTTCTTCCCAACATGTCCTGAAAGACATTATATTTAATAAATGCAAACGACTTCTGAATCTGTTCTTCATTCTGTTAAAGGGATATTTTAATTGCCATTTGTTTATTCTTTTTTCAGTTGTATTTAAAGTAATAGGTATATGATAGTGTTTATATTGGGGATAGGGAAATATTATAGCATGTAGTGCACTTGCATCCAGCTGACCAAGGTTTGATCCCTGGATTCTCTTATGGTCCGCTTAGCAATGCCAGGAGTGATTTCTGAGCTCAGAGACAGAAGAAACTCCTGAGTAGTGCTTGCTGTTACCTCCAAATAAACAAAAAGTAATGTTTATGTTCATGCTTGTAGTAAATGATACTATTTCCCCTCCACCACCATCAAGATATATTGGACACTTTAGCAAAGTGTGGAGTCAATATTAATTCATCTCATTCCCCCTTCCCTTCCCAATACCTCAAATTTATTTTCACAGCTCAAGGAGTTAGAATTAGATAATATCCATCTCTTTGTCCTGTTAGTATATTTTTAGATCTTGCCCATGAATGAGATTATCCAGTGTTTTAATTCTCCCTCTAATTTTGCTTTACATGATGCCCTCTGAAGTGTGTCCAACTTGGAGTCAAAAGCAAGATTTCATCTTTGTTCTTTTCTTTTGACTGAGTAATATCCCATTATGTATATAGTCCACAACTTCTTTATTCATTCGTGTATCATTGAAGATTGAATTATTTTTATTATAATTAGCTCTTTATTATAAATAGGACTACAATGAACATATGTATGCAAACATCTTTTCTAACTAATGCTTTTGTAGTAAATGCCTGTCTCGAATTCAGGCAGGGGATGGGAAGGTGGGACTGGGGCATTGGTAGTGGGAATGTTGCACTGAAGGGGGGGCTGTTCTGTTTATGACTGAAACCCAACTACAATCATGTTTGTAATCATGGTGCTTAAATAAAGAATTTATATTTAAAAAAAACATAAAATCATTTAACAAATTAACTTTTATAGGATCCAGTCCTCTTTTATCTACAATCACAAGATGAAAAATACAAACATCTTTTAACCTTCAAATGATCTCTGTTGATACTTCTTTTAAATTAATCTATTTCAATATCTTATATATGATATATGCCATTTTAATTTTGAATTTCTGTTCAAGTATTTCAGTGATTTAATATTATGATTTCTTTTAAACTTTTTCAATGAAATTCTGAAGGTAAATATATGTGCTTAAATATTTTACTATACTCTGATTATTTCTCTAGACTGGTAAAATTATTGGGTCAAAGTTTGACATTTTCAAATTTCAATATATTGAATAATTACTTTACATAAACTTTCTCAATATGTACTGTTAACAGAAACATATTCATTTTATAGCACTTTTGGTAGTATCAAGTATTCTTAATTTTCAATTTCTAATATTGTGTAACCATCTATGTCATTGCTTAAGTTGGGAATTCCTTTTGAAATAAACTATTTTGAAGCATTTAGCACTAATTTCTTTTATGAATTACCTTCGTAGTAGTCTTTATTCCATTTGTATGGGAATTAAAAGGCCCAAGACACTTCTCTCAATATTATATTATATAAAAAGAAAGCAGAATATGACAGCTCTAGATCAGTTTAAATAACATGACACTGATATATTGTGTAACAATATCTTTTGGAACAAAAAACCTCTTTACCTAGGCTGGCCTTTATTGTGAAGGCTAAATGCATCAGTGTCTTTGAGCTGTCTCAGAAGTGAATCTATAATTGAAAAAATCTCCATCAGAACCGGCCAAAATGAGCTAAAGCTAACAATTTAAGGAGCTGGTAGAACCTGGGATGAACCTGTCTCTAAACAGAAACGGGAATTACAAGAAAAATTGAAGCATTTCCTTTATAGCTGAAATCTATAGTTGAAACTGACCAGAGAGAGAAACATCATTAAAAGAATATGCCCTTTTTTGTATCTTTGTGAATTTTCATATTATTTCTACCTCTGCTGATAAAATCAAGTGAGCTCATTGATGAAGAAAGAGTTATTGCTGCTCTTTTAAACTAAACTAATATTACTCATGGACTATTACTTAATCTTTCTTTGATGACTCCAGAGTATTCTATACTCATAATTATGATTACCAATTACTTTTGAAATCACTATAGTGCAGTGGGAAGAATTCTAACTGAGTTTGCACATTCACTGACTGTAATCTTGGGCAAATTATGCTTCAGATTCATCATCTGGAAAATAAAGATAATTTTGCGTCTCTTGTGAAATTCTGTAAAGATGAAATGAGATCATATAAAGTTCCCATTATAGTTCCTAGGGCATAGATGAAATATCTGCCTACTTTCTCTACTCCATTTATAATTAAGTTATGGGGAAGTGGGAAGTCAATGTTTAAAAAAAAATAAGAAATCTAGATAAAAGAAAGAATAATTTAATTACAAGGACTACCAAGACGTAGAATATAAGGACAGAAATAAAAATAGAGTACTGATAACATAACTGATTCAGTCTTAATTATTATAATTATTTATTCTCTAATGACCTTCATATTACTTCTATTTTTTATTACTGGATTACACCTAGATATGCTCCAGTTCTGACTGTAGGGGATGATAGAGACTCACACCTGAGGTTGCTCTGGAGACATGAGGTGCCAGGGATTGAACCTCAGTCTCCTACATTTAATGTATGTGTTCAACCCCTCGACTTCTAACTGCAGTCCAAGATACAACTTTTTAAACTTCCTAATAATAATCTTTTCTTTTCTTTATGCGACTGTTATTGTGATATTTTAGTTGGAAAAAATTACTTTAGAATGGCTTAAACCTTTCCTAAATTACCAACAGAAAGTATCCTATACCAATGCCTTATGAGATCTGCTTTCGGTAATTTCTTATCAGAAGTTTGTATTTGGGGCCCGGGAGATAGCATGGAGGTAAGGCGTTTGCCTTTCATGCAGAAAGGTCATCGGTTCAAATCCCGGTGCCCCATATGGTCCCTCGTGCCTGCCAGGAGCAATTTCTGAGCATGGAGCCAGGAGTAACCCCTGAGCACTGCCGGGTGTGACCCCCCCCCAAAAAAAAGAAGTTGTATTTATCTTACTGATATTGCCCTTCATTTATTTCACTTTTACAGTGAAATAAACCTTTCCTAAATTACCAACAGAAAGTATCCTATACCAATGCCTTATGAGATCTGCTTTCGGTAATTTCTTATCAGAAGTTTGTATTTATCTTACTGATATTGCCCTTCATTTATTTCACTTTTACAGTATAAACTATCTTTCTAATTTTTATTATTCATATTTATCTCCTCAAGAGGTGACCTTGGGCTGTCTACCCACGTCAGTACATTTCTAAAGTTTCCTCTCCTGAGCATTAACTCACCTTTTTAATCTACATAAATGTATTATTCATTTGTTGTCCTTTTGTCGATGATAAAGGGAGTGAGTCAATCAATACTAAGGAAACTCTTTGTGTAACTTTTCTAATTATACCTTTAAATTTCCAAGCTGCCTAATGTTTTTTCCAATTTTTAATTAGGATGTCTTCTTTTATCACAAAGTGCAAAACTTGAAGTAACTGGTTTTGGTTTCAGTTTTTACTGAACTATTTGGCATGATCTCATACTTATCTCATACTTTTAACCTCATACTTATAAACCTAAAGACAATATTATCCTTTTGCTATTTCATATAATAAAGTAGTTGAATTAAAATTTTTATTTATTTTAAAGAAAGAAAAATATAGCTTTGTCCATGTTTATGTATTCAAAGGTTTATTGTTTGTTATTTGTAGTTTTGAGTTTTTCTTTTTTCTACTCAAAATATTAAGAGAAAAAGAAACTACTTCTGCAAGTGCATTTAAATTTTGAGGGAAATTTAATTTTAAGGTGTTATTTATCATAATTATTATAGTAACTAAAAAGTCATTTCATCTTTCTATTGCATACATCCAACATTTTTGTAGTTTTAGGTATATCGCATAATGACTCATTATAGTTGCATGTAGTGAAATAATGAACAATAATTCCTCATATTCCAACAATATTATTGTTGACTTCTAACACTAGAAGTTTTTTTATTTATTGTTAGCAACTTTGAAGTATGTTTGTTTTGGGGCTACACCAGGTGATGCTCAGGAGTTACTCCTGGTTATGCTCTCAGAAATCGCTTCTAGCTTGGGCCACTATATTGGATGCTGGAGGATCGAAATGCTGTCCATCCTAGGCTAGCACCAGCAAGGCAGATGCCTTATCACTTAGACCACCACTCCAGACTTAACTTTGAAGTATTTTGATAGTGTTATTTTAGTCGCCATATTGTGACATACATTAGCTTATTACTTTCCAATTCATAAATAGAATTTATATCCCTTAAACTACAATACCCAGTTCTCTTACCTGTTTACTGTATTTATGAGTTTGTGAGAGACTTTATTTTATTTGCTTTATATTTCACATACAAATAAAATTATGACTTTTCATCATTCTCTAAGTCTTCCACTTAATTAGATGCTATCAAGTTCTATTTATGCAAATGACAAGAGTTCATTGTTTTGAATGTTTTAATTGACAATGGTTTGCATATGTTAGTCCTCGTAGATTATACCAAATTTCCAAGATATTCCATGTAGTTTGTATAATTACCTTTTATGAATCCACACTATGGCCACACTACCTAACAATATCATTTTCAGAATGTGTCCTTCTTAAATGACTTCATATATCTCATCATTTTAGTCAATTTTTACACTGATGTATATTGTTTCTTTAGCTTGGCTATTGTAAATATCTATATCTTTATACTTGGTTTCATTTTCTTTGGATAAAAAACCAGAATCTTGCATAGTGAACACCCAAGTGTGCTTTATAGTTCCCTTGGTTTTAATTCTGTGCTACAGCAATGTCTGTTCTTTACCTCTGCATTGAAAGGATTATCCTTTTAAGTGTATTCAGAAAGTCAGCACATTAAAAAATAAAAAACAGAATCAGGTCATATTCTATCTCTTTTTTTAGTAAAGCTCCAACTATATTACATAGTGACTCTACTATTTACTTACCTACCAATATTACAAAAGGGTTACATTTTCATTGTACCCTTGCTAATACTTTTAGTAGTGGCCATTCTAACAGGAATTAGGTTTTATCTCATTGTGGTTTTGATTTATATTTCCTTCATATTTTCATGATTTTGGAGCACATTTTTATTTCTTTTGTTGGGGGGTCAACATCCAGTGATGCTCAGGGCTTGCTCCTAACTCTGCACTCAGGGATCACTTCTAGAGGACTCATGGGCCCATATGTATTTCCAAGTATAAATTTTGGTCAGCCACATACAAGACGAGTGCCCTACACACTGTAGTATTGTTTTAGCTCTAATAGTGCACATTTTAGCAAAATTGTTTTTGGGGTTTTGTGTGTGTGTGTGTTGTATTGGTTCTCTAAATTTTTCATATATTAACATATCATCCATATTATTTTTAAATATTTCTCCCACTTTTTATTGTTTTAATGATTTTCTTTGCATTAATATCATGCTTAAATGTTTCATTTTGTTTTCTTACATTTTTGGTTTTGTTGACTACTTTTGGTAAATCCTTTCAACAACAAAATTTATCAAGGAATTTATAACTGCTGCTAATGCTTTTTTTGAATAGTTTTATGGTACAAGTTTCATGTTAAAATTTTTTATCTAATTTTCATTTTTATGGCTGTATAAAATAGAAATTATATTCTCTTATAAGTTATTGTCTAATTTTAGTGCTATTTATCAAAGATTCATTGTATATGTTTAGTTCTTTCCCATATATTTATTGAACATACATTTTATTTTATTTGTAGACTTTCTATTCTATTAAATTATATCTCTGATTTTCTGTCAATACCATATAATATTTCTTACTGTATCTATGTTACATAATTTGAATTCAGAAATCATGATAACTCTAGCTTTGTTTTTACTCAAAAAATTGACTCTTTGGGTTTTCGGTAATTTTATAAAGATTTTAGGATTTTTTTTTTTTAAATCAATGAAGAAAACATATCCATGAGATGTCATAGCTTGGCATTTCTTTCTTTGAAGTAAAAGCATGAGACTATATATCTAGCTGGTGAGCTGCTATGGTGGAGGCAGTGGGTCATTACAATTTAAAACTTTCAGGTGAATGTCTTAAATGTAAATGCTAAGGAAACAAATCCCAGCACAAAAGTACAAAACTTTTCTAATCTCAAAACAAACCATTTTCCTTCAACTTTCTATCAAGCTCTGCATGGCAATAGTTGCCACTTTATCTAATTCTTAATTTCAGACTTTTATATGTATTTATAAGTAGACCAAATAATGCATGTATAAAATATGTACATGAGTAGCATTTTACTAACCTCATATATAGTAGATTACTAATTTTTTTTTTTTTTTGGTTTTTGGGTCACACCCGGCAGTGCTCAGGGGTTACTCCTGGCTCCATGCTCAGAAATTGCTCCTGGCAGGCACGGGGGACCATATGGGGCACCAGGATTCGAACCGATGACCTTTTTGCATGAAAGGCAAGCGCCTTACCTCCATGCTATCTCCCGGGCCCCATAGATTACTAATTTTTAATAATACACATATAGGGGCCGAAGAGATAGCACAGCAGTAGGGCATTTGTCTTTCACACAACTGTCCCAGTATGGATAGTGGTCCAAATCCCAGCATCCCATATGGTCCCTTGAGAATGCCAGGAGTGATTGTTGAGCACAGAGCCAGGAGTATCCCCTGAGCACCGCTGGGTGTGACCCCCCAAAATATTACAAATATATAAATATACATATTAGTTTTGTTTGTTATAAGGATTTTACACTATAATGTGATTAAGAGGAAAAAGTGTAATTATCTTATCAGATTTTTCTCAAAGGAAGGAAAAGCAAGTAAATCCATAAAAAAAAAAAAAAAACCTGCCTAAAAGGAAGGAACTCACACCAAATTATCAGAAGAGGAAATGGAAAGACACATCCTGAAATCCTCACTAATATTATAAGTATGTAATATGGCACAGCTACAAAGTTATATTGCAGTAAATTTGCCATAAGTGTGGGAAAAGGCATTTTAACTTATGTTCTCATAGATAAGCATAATTCTTTGGGGAAGTGGGAAAACATTGATGTATTACAAAAAGTGAAAAACACCTAGAAATTTATTTTTCTTTCTCAGTAAAGATTATTTTATAAAATATTTAAATAAAGCACTAGTAAAAATTAGTTTGTAATAGATTTTAATGGATGTACACATTCTACAAATTTCAAATCTTTGAAACAAATCATCTTGAAAATTATTGGACAAATTTATAATTTATTTCAAGAAATATTAGCAGAAGATTTCCCCCATATAAATTTATCAATAATGAGAAAGTTTCCGTTCTTTTTTAAGCATTTTAAAAATTGACAAAAGATAATGATGGAGGGGAAAAGTGACTATTAGAGGCAGGTTCAGGTGTGGGAAAGAAATTGGGGACATTGTTGAAGGAAAATAGATACTGATGCCGGTTGGTGTTAGATGTTTCTATGCCTACAGATTAATAATGAAAAAAAGAACTTAATTTTTGAAGGCTACTGAGTTTCTTGTAGAACCATAGAAAGAGAACATCAGCCAGAACTTCCAAAGGAAAGAAGCAAGCCATGTCTGATTCTCATGATCAGAATATAGTAGGCATTGTCACGAGAATCCAGTGCCTACACAACTTCTGGCAGGTGATTCAAAATTCCTGGAAGAGAAATGTAATTTGGATGGTCATGAGTCAAACTTCGATTTTTGACTATGCAATCCATAGAGGGCAATCTCAACAGGCCTATGAGGAATTGGGGCAGGACTGGAAGGAGATGGTAGAAAGGGAGGTTCTACAAGAAGAAAATTATTGCTAGTTTCTTTCCCAGAATAATGAAAAAGAACAAATTAAGCAAGAAATTGCAAAAATCTACCTCAAAAACTATTACACTAGTTTCACTGCATTTGTAATTTAAATAATGTTTGCAAAAAAAGGCTCCTATTCTTAGATTGGGTGATAGGTTCACAGGTATTAAAAGAGATCATGCATAGAATAATGGTAATGCATTTTGAGTGAACAATTCTGATCATATTATATTATCATTCTAAGGTGCAAACAAGATAATAAAAATGTTACCCTTAATATTAGAAATAAAAAATAAACTAAGCTGTTCTGTTTTTAAACAATTAGGACTATTAAGTCATTCCAAATATTACATATTGATATTATAAATAATGAAGTGAACAACAGAAAATTCTAATTCAATCTCCCCCTTGTTACTTCCTTAAATTACAAATTACAAGGTTGTCTTAGAGCTCTTCTAGGTCTTTCTTCTTTTTAAATCAGCATAACAATCAGCTTGTCAAATTTAATACACAGACTTACAAAGACACAAAATCCATTAAGTACTTTTATTGGAATTGAATTGAATCTGTAGATCATTTTTAGGAAAGCTTACATCTATATGATTATTGAGTCTTCTTACTGAGGAGCATCTATTTCTCACATGCTTTTTCATATCATCTGATCCTCTACAGAGCCACCATTACATTTACTACACTGCCTTTACTATGCTTCTATAACCATTGACCTTTCTGTGCTGAGGCCTTTTGCAAAATGTGCTATAATTTATTCCTAAAATACTTTATAGTCTGTTAATGCCTTTATAGGCAGTATCTTTTCCTTAAAGTGTCTTAGCAAATGCTTGGTTTTTGCATTGTACTTTGTATAGAAAACTATGTATTTGTAGGTTGGTTTTATACTTCAAATTCTTTTCTTCATTTTGATGATTTTCTATTCAAAGGCTGATGTTTTTATTTCCTCTTTTCAGATTTTCATACGTTATTATTTTATTATGCTCAGAAAAATATATAACATGATGTTATACAAAACAAAGCAGTGAAAGTATATACTTTTATATTGTTCTAATGTTTTGTTTGGTTATCAATTGAGAGTGAGTTTTGAAAACTTCTCCAAGCCCTATTCAGAAGACTTGGAAATCCCACTAGCAATTCTTGGACAATTGAGCCCAAATGTCCAATGCAAAGGACAAGGGCACAATCAATTCTCCTGGGGACTCTGTGATTCTAGAGACACACTAGCCTTCCCTGGTGGTGTGAGGACCTCCAGAAATTTATTGTGATGCTAAAGGCTACCAGAGTTGCATCTGGTAATGTTTGGAGAGTATCATGGTTCTATACTATCTCCTGGTATCTTATCCTAAGTTGTCATGGCATGCTTAAAATGTAAAGTCATACTTCTAATTTTCATGTAGAGTAATGGTTGTAATAATTACTAAGTTAAAATAATTTCTATCATAGTCTTATATTTTAATCATGAATGAAATCTAGTCAAATGTTCTGTATAAAACTTTTGAGGTATTTATATGATATTTAGCATTTAGATTGATTTGTTTATTTAAGATGATAAAATTTTAAAATTATTCTATACTTATATTTTGGGATAAACTTTTTCACTCATTGTCATGTAGACTTTACAAGTACGTTTAGTTTTAGAATATAAATGCTTTACTATAAGAAACATGCATGTTTTCTAGTGATTAAAATTGTTTTTATTTATATACAGTGAGTGAACATTTGCTATACATGCTACTGGCCCACATGCTATTCAGCACCACATATGGTCTCCCAAGTTTGCCAGGAGTAGTCCCTGGAGTGCTTGCCCAAATATCCCAAGCTTGTCAGGAGTGCAGAGCCAAGAGTAAATTCTGTGCATATCCACTTATGGCTTAATGTAGAAAAAACTACTGTAGTTGATTTTTAACATATTTATTTCATCTCTATCTAGTTGAGGTAATGTTGAAATCAAATAAGTCTCTATCATGAATTAGAATTATAAAATTATAATGATTTTATCATTGAAAATATCATATAATTGACCCATAAAATTATGTTAGTCAGATATTTTATTGCCAGGGCATACCTAAGCTTTTAGGAGGGCTCAGCCCACCAGATGTATCCTCAGATTTTCCTGGTGGGTAGAAATAATTTAACCCCATGGGGTTTCTCAAAGGCCTGCTGTGGACGCCTTTTTCCCCAGCGTGGATGGTTGAGGAATTTCCAAAGAGATGCCTGGCATTGAATTTTTAGCCAGTATCTGACTATTTCTCCTTTGTATTTTATCAGGCAAAAATATTGACCTCTTTCAAATAATTTGACCCAGAAATTCCAGCACCAAAGTTTATTTGAGAACCCCTTTTTTCTGGATTTAGTCAGCCCTAAAAAAGCAAAGACAATACTCTTTCTCTCTTTCAAATATGTCCTTGCAGCTGCATTTTCTGGTAATTAAGGGCATAACCAGAATACAGACTTTGACTTTTGTTCCTCCTTTAGAAATAGGGAAACTCTTTCTTGGGGATTTGGCTCCTCCCTTCCTTTAACCTCTAAACACAATAGGAGTCCAGCCTAGAAAGACCAAGTTCCTAGATATTTTCTACTCCCTTCTAATCCTTAGTTTGCATTTAAAGTAAGCTTGCAAAGAGTTACCTTGAGCTGTGACCAACTCTTGTAATTTACAATTTTATAGTCACACCCTTAGCTTAGGTATTGTTACTGTTGTACTCTGCTTTGTGATTATAATTATTCTTTACCTCTGGCTAACTTTACCCCTATAAATTTCCCTGCTCAAAAAATTAAACTTGTCACATTCCTGCCAGAAGAGTGTTGACCCCACACATACTGCGTGTGGTATCATTATTTCATATTTCATATTCGTCCGTTCATGTTACCCGTTTTTCTCCTGTGAAAGGACTATGACCCATGAGAATTGCTGAGACACAAGACTTTAACATTTTATGGTACGGGAGCTATTGAAATTGTTAGAGAACTATTAGAGATATATCCATCCTTGAATCAGTATTTAATGTTGTCTACCTCTGCTAAGTTATCCATATTGTGAAAATAGATCATTTTTACTATTGTGTACTCTGTCCTTATCTCTCCAATATTTATCTATTTATGCTAGTTATTTAGAAGCCAATTCTTTAAAATATATAAGTTTACCTTTTATATTGAAGCTATCTTATTTGATAACATATTTATAAATTTTGTATCTTTGAGGTAAGCAAAATGTTTATTCATTAGATGTTTCTACATATGTTCCCCTAAACACTGCCAAGGGTCAGTCCTGAGCACAAAACCAAGTACATCCCTTGAGAACCACAATGTATGGCCCAATCACAACCTCCCCCTTAAAAAAACTTTTTTGACCCTTTTGTTAAGGTAAACAAAACTTTGAATTAACATAATCATTATTCATTGTGATCTATTGTTCAGAGACATATCATTCAATATCTCTTAACTATCATTTTTCACTTCTACACATTATCCCTTCATAGATATTTGATTATTTGGATTTTGATTTTACATTTGTATGTAATGTGATTTATTTACATTTTCTTTGCATAATTTCCTCCTGTGATCATTTGCCATTTCATAATGCGTGAATCTGAATTCTAAGTGATATATTCCATCAGATTTTCTTTTTCCATAAAATTTCATAGAATTTCATAATCATTATATCTGAAAGACACAATATATATTCTAGCCAAATATTTATCTTCAGGCAATATTCTAATGATATTATTCCACCATCTTTTGACTTCTGTCTGTTACGAAGAAATTGTAGGAACTGGAGTCATGATAGTTCAGCAGGTAGGGTGTATGCCCAATAAGCATCAGAGTTCAATTCCTGACACCCTGTAAAATGCCCTGAGCAAGCCACAACCGAATTTTTGAGTGCAGAATCAGAAGTAACCCCTGAACACTGCTGGGGGTAGCCCAAACACCTCTTAAAAAACAAGAAGAAATATTAATTCAAATGTCATGTTTTTATATTTATACTTAGTGATTTGATACTTCTCTCTGGTTAGTTTTAAATCTTCCTTTGGCTTTGGCATTCTCCATTGTTACTGCTCCATATCTAGCTGTGGATTTCTCTCCTGTTTGCTCTATTTAAAGTGCTTCCCTATCTGTCTGTAGACACATGATTTTCTTGAAGAATCACAGTCATTATCTTTTCAAATATGTTTTCGCTCCTTTTAATTATTTCCCTTTGCACCTTAAATTAGATGTATGTAATACATTCTCATTCTGTCCTCTACAAGCCTTTTAATCTTTCTTTAATTATTTGCCTCTCCTTATCTCTTCTTTGGGTATTTATTTCTTTCATTAATTTCCTTTCAACCATTTCCACCATGTCATTTTATCTGTGTATAAAATGTCTGCTGCTGTCAGCAAGTGCATTGTCACTTTAGTCTCTTTTATTAAAAAAATATTCTTTGTATTTCTGAAAGTTTTTGTCTTCTGTTCTTCTTTGTAATTGCATCCTTGAACATTTAATACAGAGTCAATTAGCATTCAGAATTCAAAAATTTCAAATATTTGAGGTATAACAACAATATTTTGTGTAACTATCTTTGTTGTGAATTTAATAATTGACTCTGGGAGTTCAGTTTAAAGAGGGTTTCATTACACTTTCTCTATATCTAGGAAGTTCCTATTTTGGAGGCAAAACAGATCTAGGCTACTTTGGATTTAGGAGGACTATATGCCAAAGAGGTAGTTCCAGATTCATTTAATAAAAGCAAGTTTTCTTATCCCTGATACTCTACTTTAAGTCTACAGCTTCTGAGCAACCCTATTCCATCTCTCTCTCTCTCTCTCTCTCTCTCTCTCTCTCTCTCT